>KZ121577.1:2755-14064 GCA_002157025.1 Melampsora abietis-canadensis | reverse complement strand
TGCCCAACTTTTCCCGCAAAACTCAAGCAATTTGGCGCGGAATTTTCGGCAAGCTTTCTGAAATCGACAGTATGCAGGTTGATGCAAACTGCATAGAACTTCCCTAAAGCGTCAAAAAAAAAATCAAACCAAGCATAAAATACGGATACTTTCAAAGAAATCAATGGATGATTCATGGAATTGAATTTGCTTAATAAAATTTCAAAAAGGAAAAGTGATAGGAGCTCAAAAAAAATACAAATATAATGAAACAAAAAAAAACTTCTAATCCATCATATCATACAAGTATAAAAAAACCTACAATTACTATATACTATGTCACTAACAAAATCCAAAAAAAATAATTAAAACATTCACAAAAAAAGCTTACAAATTTGTTCTTCTTTTTTTTGCGACTTTGTTCATAATCATTTTGGCGTACTGGCGTACTTTACTTTACTTTACTATTTATATCATACAACGAAACTTCCAATTTGACAAAAAAACTAAAAATATATATTTTGACTGCGCTAAGAATAAGAACTCATACTGCACATAACGAAGAATAAACCAAAAAAAAACCATTCAAACAAAATGATCCAACTTCTTTCACATCTTCCTCATGACTATCAATTTCATTTTGTCCATTCATTCATTCATTCATTCATTCATGATCTAGGAGAAGAAGGTGGGTTTTGAGAACTAAACCTTTTCAATAATTCACTAGCCCCAAACGAACCAGGCATCACTCCACTTTCTTTTCGTTTTCTCCATGTACCAAAAAACGATCCAGACAAACCTCCAGTGGTATTCCCACCATTGGTAGCCACTCCAATTGATGTTGTAGGTGATGCTGCTAATTGTCCACTTTGATGTTGGATAAATTGTCCACTCCCTCCCATACTACTGTTACTTAGACTACTACTACTATTTCTATTCACATTAAAGGGGATTCCTCCTTGATTAGATCCAGAAACGCTGACTCTTCTTTTGGCTAAATCTTTTGGACCAACCACATTGGTGGGACCGATTGGCAATGGACCAGGTTTATCAGACGCTTGAAGATCGATATCCTTGGGACTCGAGCCTACATTCTTTTCAGACGATACTAAGGTGGTTGAGACTGTCGTTAAACCTTTACTAGATGGTGAGGCAGGTTGTAAAAGTTTCTTGATCGCTGGACTAATGTGAGACGAAGAAGCAATCGACGAAGCTCGGCTATTTGACCGTGAAGCAGTATGAGCCTTTGGGACAGGTCTCAGCCGAGGTTTTAAGGGAACTGGCATTGTCGATGAGAGGTTCGTTCTTCGAGATTGGGAAGAGGTTACAGACAGATTGGTAAGGAAGGCAGGTCGAGCCGATTCGGAAGGTTTAAATGCACTGGAAGCTTGAACCTCATCCGACGTCTGATCTTCAGGAATCACTTCTGATACTGGGATCAAGCTTGTCTGAGTAGGGACTGATGCGTGACTCAATGGCGACTTTGAATAGCTCTTGGCTAGACTTAAGGATAGAGCTGATGGACCAGTTCTGCGAGGTGTTGGGCTACTGGGAGCTGTGCGGATGGAAGAAACAAACGGCGAGTCTGCTGGAATTTCATTTGCTGGTGGCGAAGGTGGCGCATCGATGACAGTAAATTCAGATTGAGTCAGGTCGAATGGTATGTCAACTCTATGAGGATGTGAGCGCGAGGGAGCGGAGATTGATGTCTTCTCCTCGGGTGACGTGTTGGCAAGCGCCAATGTGGTTGACGGTGGTGAATGTCGGCTCTGGCGATTGAAACTAGGCCCACCAGTGCTGTGGCGTTTACCACCCGAGCTGCTGATCTGAAGTGCCATCTGAGATGGTAAAGTAGCAGACCTACTAGGTGAATGCTTCGTGGCCGAGCTAGGTTGACCTAATCCAAGTGAAGATTGGATTATCCTTCGAGGATTTTTTTCAACACTCCAAGGTTCAACTTCCAGGAGGAAATACCGTGTTCCGGCCGAGAGAGCATATGGGTTGGTATCGGGATCCTGTGAAGCATAAACAAAGATTTCAGATGAGAGGTTGGAATGATGTAAGAAAAGTACTATACCTTTGGATCCACCATCTTTTCCGTCAATGAGATGATGCGTGCAACAAGCCATTCTCTGGATTTGATGATGGGCGCAACCGCATCATTTGCTTGTAAGAAATAATGTGGAAAACTGACATTGAAAGCTGCCCAGACTTGAGCTGTTGGATTCCGGGTCGGTAAGAATAGTGCCAAGTCTCCCTTTGCGAAGCTGTGTGATAGACGATTGAAAAGTCATTATCCAGATAGTTGGGTTAATAAACGCAGTGAGAGTCTAGGCGATAACAAAACACTCACTCTCTGAAAGTTATTCTCACATTTGCCAACTCCTGAGAGCTTTTTGCTCGTTCTCGGTATCCCTTACTCTCCTTCATCCATTTCCTCACAGTAAGTGACAAGTAATCAAGCTTGGTCTGCACCAGTTCCACAATGGCTTCAGGATCACGCTGTGATAGCTTGTCGATAAAAGTACCAAACTCATGCGACGATGGATCAGGTATCGTGGAATCATCTGTCGCTGATTTGGCTGCAACAAGGGAGCTGCTTGAATCCGGTACAGTGGATTCGCCCAAAGCTGTGGAAGTCGCAAGTACAGCCTTGTGAGTCGAGCCCGGGCGCGGCATCGATTCAATTCGGTCGACGATTTTGCGGTTGACTAGATGGTAGCTTTGTAGTATAGAAACCGCGGCTCGACAATGAGTTTCCAAACGCTTGGTGGCTTCCTGGGTATCTTCTGTGAGTTGTCGTTGTACCTTTGCGTGATCTTCAGCCCGGAGTTGGGATTCACGCTCCATTTCTTCAATGCGCACCTTCTGTTGTTGGATTGTGTCATTAGCATCGTGATTGCTCTTCTGCTGTTGCATCAAGTCCAACTTCAATTGATCGATCTCATTTTGCATCTCTAGCCGAATACGTTCCGCCTCTGAAAGTTGGTCATCCATCGATTTTACATTGCTATCTACACGCTCTGTAAGATCCCTGTTGCTGTCGAGAGCTTGACTGAGCTGACTCTCCAGTTCGACAACTCGGTCTTGAGATCCTTGAAGTTGATTCAACACGTGGCTGTGATCTGAGAGCTGATCTCGATGACGAGCTTCTAGATCGTGTAACTCCTTTGTTGCATCGTCAGCAGTAGCGCGAGCAGAGATCAGTTGACGTTCAGCGTCTTGTAACGACTTGCTTCGAGCCTTCAGTTCTTCCTCTAACTTTTCAACCGCTGGCCTTAATCTCTGAACTTCGGCTAACAAGCTTTCGCGTTCTTGTGTCGATATTCGAGTATCGTGCGCCAATCTCTCGCATTCTTCTCGCTGCTCTTCTTTGGTTTGCAGTAATTGCAACTTGAGATCGTCAATCTTCTGTGAATGTAATTTGAGATCGGATTGAAACTTGCGAGTGGAATTTTCCGATGATACCTTTTCTTGCTCTGCTTGTTGACGTAGAGTCTCATTCACAGCTTTCAATTCTGTTACTTCAGCTTCTAAGCGCTTTGTCGATTCGTTATCCACGGGACAAGATGATGAGCTTAGTTGACTCTCTGTCACAACTAGAGAGATGGAGAGTACATTGGATCAGAGTCATCATCACTTCCTCGAGCCAAATTAGCAGGCCCATGAAAGGCAAATGTACCAATTCTCTCCACCGCTTGTGCAAACGCGTTTTCCATACTCTCCAACCGGCTAAATTGTTTTTCTACCAAGAGTCGGACGTCACGAGCTGGTGCTCTGGCTAGCCTAAGGTCATTGTCTTGTTCCTTCTCAGGACTTTCCTCGATGCTCCGCAAGCTACTGATGAGATCTACAAAGAAACCACGATGAGCAATCAGGCCATATTTTTGCTCACTTTAAACAGAATGACTTACCATCAACGTCTGCTCTGGTGAGTGGAGGCAGATCTCCCACATTCTGGACACTTCGACTTGAATCCTTGACCCTAGCTCCATTGACAGTTGCGCCATTGACGTTCCGAATTTCGAATTCAATCGTTGGGACATTGATATCATCCAAGCCTTCAACAGTAAATGGCATCTTGCCTCCGTAATCTGCACGATATGTGACCCTACGTTTACGCTCGTCAGCAGTCAGTTTGGAAAGCGCGTTGGCTAATGCAGAGGCATAATCAACCAGGTGGCGTGCTGACAACCGGGAAGGTGTCAATATTGGCTTCAGTTATTTGAGACGAGATGGCAAGCTCACAAAATTCTCGTCTCCTCACAACCTCAACAACTGTTGATGCGTATGAGGTAACAAAGTCTTTGAGCCTAGCCAGGTGTTTGAAAGCATCGGTACGCGTGCTTAATTCGTTGTCTAGAGCTTGTACATCACTACCTATACATGACATGATACCTTGCAGCACTGATATTCTGTTGAGCGAATCTACAAGATGATGCAGCCAAAAATTCTACAAGGTCCGCATTAGTTTTTGTACAATGGTGATTCGAGTTTCGAGACATTTTCTTACTTTGCGCTCCACCAAAAAGGCTACCCTCTCGCGCGTATCATCGTCGAGAATGACAAGCTCGGTGAAAGATTCTGCCAGGACCTCCGCTTCTGCCTCTGCAAGCTGCAGGATCTGATGGACAACCTCTTCAATTCGCTGAAATCCCTCTTCAGCGTCCCGCTCGAGTACATCCAATTCACTCAGATCACAATCCGGTTCGCAAAGTCCACTACGAATGGCAATCGCACCTTCGTCCACTTCTCTGGACGAGTCTCTTATACGTTCAAACCTCTTGCAGAGATCATCTGATAAAACAAGTCAGACATCATCGTCCCCAAAAGTCTGGCTATTGCCTTCGAGAACAAGAAAGCTCACCGTAGACTTTCAAGCACTTGTCTCGGATTTGCGTAATACGATCTTCCATCACATAATCGCCCATACACTTCAGTTTCGGTGTTACAGGCGTTGCACTACCAGCCACAGCACTACCAGAAGCAGTTGTACGACTTTGCGCACTATTCGAAAGAAGTTGAGGATGGATCTTCACCAATCGTGAGAGCGCCAGAGCAGGTGCGTATGCTTCCAAAAGTTTCCCATATCCTTCTACCAAAGGCTGAGCAAAGGTCTCAAATGCTTCCCAAGCACCTTTAGGTGATTCCCTACATTTATCAAGATTGTTCAAAGCAGCTTCCACAGCCGATTTCTGAGCTCGAATGTGTGATAAAAGCAATAGAGTGGTACGAAAGTGAGCGGAACCGGATGTATGGTGTGCTTTGGCCAGAATGGTGTAATTACCAATCTCTGTATCTAGATTTGGATTGAATTGACGTATTGGAGGTTCTAGGGCTTCTTCTACATGAAACAAAAGTTCTTCCAAAACTTTATTAGGATCTGCTGAAAGGTAATTCCTATCGAAAGCATAGAGTAGATGAGTAGGATCTTCTGAGGTGGTTGGGTTTGGTATTAATGCTGTAGAAGAGGATGGCATAGGGTTGTTGGAAGATGAAGTAGGAGATCGATGTGTATCTAGAATTGGACGGAGAAGGGTATCGGTCAATTGAGATCCAAGTGAGTTCATTAGGATTAAGTTGTCGGCGTCTAGATCCATCGCTGGTCCAAGTATATCTAGAAGCGCAGATAGCCTGTGTGTGATAGCATTTTTCAACACCTAACATCAAGCAAAGGAAGGGGTTTTTGAAGAGATGGTCTTGTGGGATAGGGAAGAGAAAGCTTCTTTAGCTTGTTTAGAAGAATGAAAATCATTCTCACCTATCTACATTTTGAAGATGTTGTTTGGTAAATTCGAATGTGACGCCATCGTGTGCTCTAATGACTCTCATCTTGTGTTGATTGATTTTTAAAAAAATGAAAACTCGGAATATGCTTGCTGGATAGTGTAACTTGAGAAAAGAAATCTTGCTTGATAATTAAAAGTTGAAGAAAAGAAACAGTTCGTTTACCATTCGGACAAATAGACTAATGTTGAAGTTTATAGTCTTTGATTGATAAATGATTTGATAAGTATGTAAGAGTGAAGTTGATGAGTAGTTGATTCAGTCAACAAATTCAGTAGCAATCCTCATGAGTTTCAGTATAAGCAATTTCATCATCTTATTACAAACATATCTTCAGTCACAGTTATGTATGTATCATGACTCAACACATACATACATATGTAGCATAACTATGTACTCATTGGACCCCAAACTTAACTAAGTCCCTCTTGAGCTCGAGTCGCTCAAACGAGGTTTTTCAAAATGCCAAGCCGATTGAACTTTCTCTCTCTCTCTCTCTCTCTCTCTCTCTCTCTCTCTGAGTCCTGAAATTCAAAACTCAGCAGTAGATCAATTTGAATCATCAACTCAGATAACTTTCGGGATAAGCCAACCCACGTGATCAATCCGATCATGAACCTCATTTGTTCGTTCCTTCTCGAACAGTCAGAGCTCAACTTTTAGCCCACTCATTGGCCACATTACCCCTATCGAACATCAATCCATTCATCAGTTACAAAGCTTTATCATCGATCTATCTGGCTGATGTGCTGTGCTGTGCTGCTTCAGATCAAAGGAACTTCATTCAGTCTTTTGAGTCTCTTTAGTGATCTGTTGAGATCTAAGCCCACGCAAAAAAGAAATTGTATATATAGTGGACTAGACCGTCAACGATCGCTAGAGCTCTGATACACAACCCCTTTTCCCTCATCTCGCCATGAAAAGCTCAAGCTCTTACCCGGCTCATCAGCCTGTCAGATTCCTAAGATCAGTCATCAGTGCGGTCAGAATCGAATCTCCAAATTTAAAGATTGATTGAACCCCACATGCAGTGTCGATTCCAGAAGAACATATAAGTATTTGTATGTATGTATATCAAAGTAAGCTATAAATTACATTTCACAAGACAAGTGACCAAGAGTAATATGACGACTTTTCATGAGATCGTGTGAAAAGTCTCGGCTAAATCATGTACATACATACATTTTGAGTATCCTTGCGAGCAATCAGAATCACTGAAAGCTCCAAAGCAACAAATATGATGGATATCAGTCAGTTTGAATTTCAGGCTGAAAATCCCGATGTATACCGTTATCAGACAATCTATCATCTTCAGTACAACCACATAAATCAGTCACATGGTATGATGGTTTTACTTTATATATGATCATGAATTCCTTTAACAAAACATTTTCCAAACGAAACTGAAAAAATACATATCTATGAAGCTATCAAGTCAAGTTTCAATACAAATGGATAGGAGACATGTTTTCTACGTATACAGAGAATTCTGTGGTTCCAGCTTCATAAACCGGCAATGTCTGAAGTTTTTGATTTGATTTGTAATAAATACAACACAGCAATGGAGAAAGGTTTCGATACTCAAATTGTAACAGGATGATGAAGATGAATCAAAGATGAAATGATCGAGGGAAGACGTGGTTTGGATAGTTAGAAGCAAACTTGTGGAATAAGAAAACCCTCGTTGATTGAATGATCGCAGAGAGATCAAAGTCTACTCTGAGTTAGGTGGTGTAGTTATGATCGTAGTACTTGAGAGGATTTTCGATACGGCAGGGGCTTGGAAAGAGGTTGGCAATGCTGCTGACCTAGATCTATGCATACACTTCGATCTTGTCCTTGACTTATTCCAACACACTCCTCTTCCATCACTTCCCACTCGACAGTCTTCGTGATCTGATATGTTTTGATCTAGCTCGATCAAATCTCGCATCCTTTTGGTCTTTACCGATCGGGGGTACTCTAATAGGTCAGTAGGTTCTTTACCCCTTTTTTGTTCATTTAGACAAACACTTCCAAGTGCAAACTCTAGATCTGATGCACTAGAGTATTTGTTTAATCTTCGTCGGGTTGGTTTTGGTTGGTATGAGCAAGACATTTCATCACTTTCTCTTTCTACCTCAGCAAAAGCAAAGGAGGTAAAGAGTGACATGGCAGTGATACCGGGAGCCAGTCGGATCTGACGAGGTGAGTTTGATTCTCTGGACCTATGTCTTTGTTTGGCATCAGGCGAAGATGATCGACGTGAGTGAGGGTAATAGAGATTAGGTTGACGTGCGCCAAGTGGTGCATCAGGACATCGATCGGTGATAGGTGTCTCTGGTGTGGTACAACGAGAGTGAACGAGATCGGGTGAAGTTCCAAGGAATGACATGATCGTACAATGCCGACTGAGGATAGCACGGAAATTCCCGTGATTATCTATCTGCCGAGACAGGCACTTAGATACTCAAAACTGTGGAGAGCACAGATGTGGATGTGGTTGTATGCGTGTCAGAGATATCCTTATCAAGCTGCTTATCGGTAACTGTGCGCAATCCGATGTGAGCAATAAGCTACAATCGCTACACCACGAGAACGGGACTGAACGGGACATTCACAAGAGGTTAGACTGTATGTACTCACTGTGTATGTAGTCACGGACGATCGTGATGGATGGACTAGCCACCACCGGTAGGGGTAGATGTATGCGTCACTAGACCCGATTCCGCGGCGGAAGTTGACCGCTGAGGGAGTGAAGAGATACTGAAAGTGAAGGCGTTGATCAATCGAGGATGTTGGAGAAGCCCAACAGTTCGATATGGTGTTTGATCTACGATTGCCGGTCAACGAAAGGGCTCCGGGGTGGAAACTAGATGAACGGGTGAATCTTCCGCAGTGCTTGAAAAGGTTGGGTATGGAATGTGATCTGAATACTTATGCACTGATAACACTTTTCGGGAGAAATTGAGAGTCGCGAAAGGATGAGATACAGATATACACCAAAGAAGTTTAGATTCGGGTTGAAGTCGATTGCATACACCCTGATCCAACGATGTCAACTTTCAAGAGTCCAAGGGTGAGTCTAGTGAAAGTCATGCGATTCACGAATATGTATATAGTTTGAGCTGCAGACAATTTATCAAGGCTGTGTAAGATACGAGGAGTTAGCACCGGATTCCGACCTCAGAGTCGCGGTAAGCCAGAGGAGAGATCCAAGACTCACTTCATCAGCGATCAATACAAAACTTGAGAGGGAGTGCTTCAGTTAGGAGTGGAACGAAGGGGTTCTAATAGATGTCGGTGTGCAAGGAGAGCGAACGATGAAGTTCGATAAGAACTGTGGAATGAACTTTGAAATCGAGGGAAGGCCGAAGCCATTTAAGTCCGGTTTAGAATGCAATTCATCGGCTCCGTTCAGTTCCGGTTCATTTCTGCAAGGAAATCACAAGGGAGTCGGACTGAGTTTATGTAACTTGAAAGTGGAAGTCTGCGATAATAAGCCGATTTACTTATTTGGCCACCTAAACTGGTGTGAAGTACATAGGTGTGAGTCATCACAGGAAAATCAAAACCTTGTCAGCTTTGATAAGAGTAAATCAACTCAAAGATATTTCATCTATGATCAAGTGAACAATAAAATCCTGTTGTATGGTCTATGTGAATGCCTCGTGATTTCTCCTTTGCAGCCAGAATTCAAAGCAGAAGTGTGCCAAAGGAGAGCTCACTGGATGTGATTGTGTGCCCCAACCAAATCTCAAGGTTCTTATGAAAATGCTGATGAAATGCATTTTACAACATCACACGTGAGATTGGTGCGGGGCGGGCCATGTTGAGTTCATACAACCCATACGAGCGATTTACATACATACCAGAACCCCAAGAAAACCTTCCAATGTTAGAACCTGGATCAGATATCACCGACATCTTCACTCGAGCACTAGACTTTGTAGAGCATCACAAATTGGCAGTAAGTTCTATTCCTCATCCAATTCGATCCAAAAAGACTGCGATCGCGGATTCTGATTGGTGACAAATCCTTACAGGTCTTTGCACATCTCCTTTTACTAGCCATCTTCACCGTTTATTCAATCACTCAAACCTCAACTCCACCTCAGACTCAAAGGAGGAAAAAGCCCAAGATGTCTGGAATTGCTACTACTGATGCCAAGTCTACTGAACCGATCGTAGAACTCAATCCACCCAAAGACGATCCATTTACTTTACAAGAATTGTCTCAATATGATGGTACTGACCCTTCGAAGCCGATTTACGTAGCTATCAAAGGTAAGCTACTCAATTACTTCGATCTAATCATTTCTCATTCTCTCAACGAAGAATACGACTGATTGATGTTCATGCCACTTTTGATCGTTCAGGAATCGTTTTCGACGTTTCTAGTAAAGCTGAGATGTACGGACCATCTGGTAGCTATCGTATCTTTGCCGGTAAAGACGGTAGCAAAGGCTTAGGTCTCAGTAGTCTCAAACCTGAAGATGCTATTGCCGATTACTCATCACTTGGTCCATCTGAAATGAAAGTGTTGGATGATTGGGTTACCTTGTAAGCCTCTGATTCGAGTAACCCCCTTCAACGGTTCCAAATTTCTGGAAAAGAACACTTGTCACCTTTGATAGCTAACGATCGACTTACCATTTTTACGAACCTATCACATTGTGGATCTTTAAATCAAACAGTTTCAAGAAACGTTACAACATTGTCGGTCGAGTAACTCAAACATCAAATCTATGATATTAGTGCCCTGTCAAATCCACATACCTTTCTCTAGTTTGCTGACAAACCGCTATGTATCCAATTACTCAAATACAATTTTAAAACTGTATATCTTGACCTTTTTGACTCTACTTCTTTGTTATCTTGAACTGATACAATAGCAAAGTGAACAACATGTTACAACACTTTACCAGCATGACCTCTGTTGGTCATTTCAAACTATCAGCATGGGATGTTTCAATCGTAGCTTGAAATGCAGGTCCAGGGTTTATCAGCAATCGTGGAAGTCTTGGGTTAAATAAGCAATCCTGTGCCTGGTCTTCATTTATGCCCCAGCCCACCCAGCTTTCATTTTTTCCTTTCTTGACTTTCTTCAATTTTATTTGACAAAAATGATCGTCATCATCTTATGGTCTCACGTCCCACTTTTTCGTGTGACGTTCAACGCCCTAATCATGCCCAGAACGATCACCTGTATTGACCTTTTGAACATGAACTTACCACTTTTCACATCATACATGGTGAGCATGAGTTTCCGTACCACGTAGAATGGGATGAATCGTTGCTATGAGTTGCACGTACACGAAGCCTATCGATGTTCGAATGCTTTTCAACATGAGCACAGTCATGTCACTTTCTGTGGATCTGAGAGGCAAACAAACTCGCTGTCATCGAAACAAGACAGAAACGATTGCGGAAACTTGCAAACACACCGACGCGATAGAATTGGATAAGGCATAATGCGTCTGCTTCCGATTGTCCAGTATGAATAACCTTCTGAGCAAAGCTCGCTAGCTCGTTAGCAGTGTGGATGAACTCCCGCAGAATGT
>KZ121563.1:20724-33559 GCA_002157025.1 Melampsora abietis-canadensis | reverse complement strand
AAATGAAGATTTCTCAAACTGGTCGGGCACGAATTGAAAAAGACTGAAAAAATCAGCCTCATGAAGACGTTCATTCATCACCTTATTTTCTAACCCTCTGTACATAACCCCTGTCAGTCCCTGCTTGTTTGGTCAGCACAGCAGCACTTCATAAATTCAGCAAAGTCCCACACTTTATCAAAGGGGTCAGGCTCCGAGGGACGCCGCGCGAGGGACTTTGTTAAGTTGATGCGTGCACGCTATGCAATCTAAGTGTTACATACATCGCGTACTGGGGTCACGATAGTTGTGCCTATGAAGCCAAAGAGCAAAAGCGTCTGCATAGTCTGCATTGCTGTTGCATGCCATTGCGAAACTTTATTTGGAAGCTGTCTACATATTTGATGGTCAGTATCCTATCTATAGCCATAGTGAAGTATGGGATTACGCTCTCCAGGTATGTACAACACATACCGATGAGGTTGATTTGATTATGCTTATACTGAATCGAGCATGACTCCTAATGGTGATCGTGACTCTTTCAAATTTCAAACACTTCTGCTTCGAAAACAATCCAATCTCAAATCAAAATGACTGCTGGTCGATCTCAAGCTCGGGTCTACGCTGATGTTAATGAAAAGTTTGGAAGAGCTTGGTGGGACTATGGTATGTCTTGGGTGATGAGTTTCATACGTACGACCCAGATACTGATCGCACCTTCTTTACTCCATCGCTTGACTCAGACGGCTTATCTGTATCCTGGGGTCAACAGGACAACTACGAGATTGTGAGAAAAGTTGGGCGAGGCAAATACTCAGAAGTCTTTGAAGGCGTCAATATTGCTAACGATGATAAATGTATCATCAAAGTAAGTCGATACGCCGAACAGTCCTCCATCTCGGTCACAGACCTGATCTAAAAGCTTGTCTAGACTTACGAATTTTCTCGCCTCAGGTCCTTAAACCGGTTAAGAAGAAAAAAATTAAACGTGAAATCAAAATCCTCCAGAATCTGGCGCGTGGACCCAACGTGATCAGCTTGTTGGATGTCGTCAGGGACCCCCAGGTAGGCTTGGAGCCAATTCCAACGTCCATGAGGCCAAAATTGATTTACTTATCACGTTCGTGTAGTCCAAAACCCCTTCTATTATCACAGAGTATATCAACAACACGGACTTCAAGGTCTTGTATCCCAAATTCACGGACTTTGATGTTCGCTTTTACATCTCCGAGCTTTTGAAAGCCTTGGATTTCGCGCATTCACGGGGAATCATGCATAGGTTCAGTCAATTCACTAAAATCAATTCTCGTCGCGTTTCCTTTTGACCAAACGTCCTGTTTTTCATTTACAGGGATGTCAAACCTCACAACGTGATGATTGATCATGATCGACGTCAGTTGCGTCTTATCGATTGGGGATTAGCAGAATTCTATCACCCTAATACAGAATACAATGTGCGAGTGGCATCAAGATACTTCAAAGGCCCGGAACTCTTGGTGGACTTTCAAGAATACGATTACAGTTTAGACATGTGGAGTTTAGGTTGCATGTTTGCGTCAATGGTCAGCGCTCTTGCAATAGTCCTATATCAATACTTGCTATGCTTTGTGCTCAACCTCTCGTACTCTCTTCATGACTCACGGTACTTTTTAGATATTTCGCAAAGAGCCATTCTTTCATGGCCATGACAACTACGATCAACTTGTCAAGATAACCAAAGTCTTGGGTACTGATGAGCTGTATGTATACTTGGAGAAGTATGATATAGAGCTGGATGCGCACTACGATGAGATCTTGGGTCGATATCAGAGAAAGCCATGGAGTCGGTTCTTGACCACTGAAAAGTAAGCCCTCAGTGCGAGCACTGGTTTGTGCATTGTAGAGACTGATATTTTCAAAATCTCTAGTCAACGCTACATTTCGAACGAAGCTATTGGTGAGTAGTCCGCTTGATCTTGAAGCTCGCAAAGAAAGCTGACGTTCACCTCTGGATATATTCAAATACAGATTTCTTGGACAAGCTTCTACAATATGATCATCAAGAACGTCTGACTGCAAAGGAAGCTATGTCGCACCCTTACTTCGGTGAGTTGAACCATCTGATTCCAAGACTTGTAGAATCATTCATATCTGATGTCATCTGTCTTAGATCCTGTTCGACAAATGCAAGAGTGATGTCGGCTTCCAATACCGAGGCAGAGGTTCAAGGAGGGTCTTGGACGATCAAGTTTTCTATATGCATGCAGCCAATTTGATAACGATCAGTGAATTGCTGATGCCTGTAAAATATGAATACGCATCCCAATGGTTTCATTTGTGTACAATATTGACTATCGCTAGCTACGTTATGAAAGCGGTAGTTTATCTACAATTTGTGCCGCTGTGCATCAGGTTTAGTCAAGGATTGGTGTGTGAATCCCACAAATTGGCGTGTGTTGCAAAGTGAATATTAGGAAGATTCTTTACAAATTCGCTCCCAGCCCGCTGAAGAAACAGCCGCCCATTTTGATGGGAGACGGACAGTCTGATTTCTACTGTAGTCGTTGAATGCACATGATCTGATTTAGGAAGCAACTATAGCTTATGGTTATGATGGGTAGCCCTCCCCCGCACTCCATTTGCTCGCTCAGCTCTCGCGTCGGACTGTCTGATATGATCAAGACGCTCGCTCATGAGGCATGATGCTTCTTGCCAGTCGTGGGACTGGCTGCTCCCACAGATTCTGACCGCTTTACCAAACAAGAAGTCTTTAGGTCATAACCAGGTGTACAGCGTTTCTTTATATTTCCCTGGTCTTGAAGACGAGGTCATAGGAAAGTGATCCTCCTTAATGCAATACTGGTACTTATTTTGAAACCACATTGTGATCTCACCGCAAGAAAGGCAGCTTCATTTTCACAAAGACGTCCGCGCACTCGCGAAGTTCCAGTCACATCTACTCCCGTCGTATTTTGCTCTAAAAGAATATCATCAACTCATAACATGTGCCCTTATGTGCCAGGTCTACTATTGAGTAGGCTTAACTATTGAGTAGGCTTAACTATTGAGGATACCGGCTTGTTCATTCTGCGCGGTAATGGGCTTGCATCAACAAGGATTCGAGAGAAGAAACACTCCAGAATGAAAGGTGGATTATGATATGCATACCGAAGTGTCATCTTTCACTTATGCCAGTTTGAGCCGCTGGCTCCGTCTGGCTTGACTCTTTCCTTGATACTGAAGCTCTTACGTTAGAAGGCAAGTAAGTAATTTGCTGTCTGACATCCTACTCTCCACCCTGACTACAAAACCCAGGAATTATTCGGTAGCTAAAAGGTTGGCAACAGCAGTAGACCCAAAGAGTGGCGCCAGCTTGTGATTACATATACCCAGCACCTTGGCAAGTCTTTAGCAGTTTTAAGAAACGCTAGGGTCTTTATATGTCTATGACTTTTGGTTATCTCGTAATTCTCGATAATCATCAGTAAAATGGCAATATATTCTTGCCGGACTGACAGCATCCGATCCAGCATGAAAAAACCGGGGGACTTTCGTTAGGTTTGCATAGAAACCCGCATTTGGATAATTTCAGCTTAACAGTTTTTCTCTACTTCTATCATCACTGGATTGTTGCCTGTCTTCATTACATTTCTAACCTATCATGAGACTCCAGCTTTGGTACAGCTTTACCATTTTTTTGGTGATCACGAACTTACTGAGGTCATAAAGAATATTTTACATTTTAAATTGTACCTCACAATAAGAAATATTTTCCTCTTGGAAGTGCTGCGTGAGATGTGTTGTGAAGCAAATCTATCGCAATCTCCACGGTGTAAGAATCATTTTGAGAGAAGTTTGAGCATTAGAAAAGAATGGGTTTAGTTTGTAACTCATACCATCTTGGTCCCTTAAAAAGCATTGATTCAGGATTCAGGAGTGTACAAGATAGATAGAACATGGTACTTACTTATGTAAAAGGGTTTAGACTCTGAGATATGATGTAGTTATAATGTATATATGTAAAACTGAGTTGTGAATAAAGAGATAAACCGATAATATGTATGTACATTTGAGTACTTTTCATCTGTTTACATATCTCTTTGACTTCTTCTCATTCTCATTCTGATTCTGATTCTGATTCTCATTCTCACTATCACTATGACTCTGTTTTGATGTTCGATTGATATTTATCAACACTTTCTCAGTCGGTTAACTACATACTATCAATGATATTAAAACCATCAATTTGAAGTCAAAAACCAACCAATCATCAATCACTTCCAATCACTGAATCTGGTGAACAAATCATCAATTTACCAAGATCACAAACAACATGAACCCAAATTCATCACCACCTGAGCCAAATCCTCTTATCGGTCAACCCCTTCTCGAAGGATGGTCAGTCTCTCTCTCTCTCTCTCTCTCTCTCTTTATTGATCTCTACTGTATATACTCATTCTTTCATCTACTCTGATACTAGGATGTTGAAGAAGAAACGCAAAAAAATGCAAGGTTGATCCACCTCATTAATCTGGCTGAATGCTTTCGCGATCTGACTGTCTCTTTCTGTCATTCTTCACAGGCTTTGCAAGGCGATATTTTTATCTCACCGATCAACCTGCTGCCCTCTCATACTCTTTTTCACCTCAGTCAAGAATCAGGGACTCAGTCTATATCAGTCTTGCATCAATCTCAATCTCTCGACGGTCAAAGTCAATTCACATCGACTCTGGTGGCTCACTAGTCATGCACATCAAAACTCTTTCGGACTCTGACTTCTTACGCTGGACAAATGTCTTGAAGTCCCTAGTCACTAACGGTGGTGTCAAGGAGCATGAGCGTCGACAGAGGCGTCGAAAAGCCGCGAAAAAGACCAAAGGCTCAGAGTCAAGTGGTGGACCTGCACTCGGCCTTGGTCTCAACTTTGCGGATCTCAATGCCTTGAGGCCACTTGAGATGTCTACAATCTATCATTCAGTATCCAAGATGCAAGCTGTTAGTCATTCGTCTATCATCCATTGATTCCAACTAAATCTAACGCCCCACCTTTTGGTCAACGTTATTTATACTTTAGCCTCTCGTGGCCCTCGAATCTATACAAACTCCTCTACGCGAATTCCTACTCGCCCATCCAGAGAATGCATCTCCTCCATTCTCTGACTCTGCAGCGGGTATTGCTTCCGTCAATCATTCCACCGTCTCTCCAAATCCATCAACACCCAAAGGAAAGAAACCTCATTTGTTCCGTCATCACAGCCACCAGTGCCCTCACGATGGGGCCAAACTGATGAAGACTATCACTGAAGCTTTGAGTGAGCTCAGGACGGTGCACCTTGGCCTTGTTGACCTTCTCAATGCACATTCTACTTCCATCAAGAATCAATCTACTCTCACGTTGGCCACACCACCTATGCCTCGACACTCTTCGGACACATGGATCAAGTCTGGCCCTACACCTCCTTTACCCTCACAATCTGGACTCGCAGCTACTTCCGTCAAACCTCCGACCCGATCCTTGAGTATCCAGCGAAACGGTGGTGGTAGCATCAGCCCAAACGAGCGCAACTTGAGTCCATGCCCTGACCTCGACGCCAAGTCAGATAGTAACGACACTGAGAGTGACCTCACCTTTCATGATGCAGCGTCCGAAGAGGGCGGATTTGTAGACTTAGACGCTATCCACGCGGGACATGTGGAGGAGACCGAGTTCGAGTCATGTGGTAATAGTGGTAATGGCGGTGCAGTCAGCAGTGATGACTCGGAGACGGACTCATCAAGTGAGGATGATGAGCCGAGTCATCGGAGAGCTGACAGTGCCCATACAGTCAAGAGTTTCGCCAACCCTCAGCTTGGTTCACTTTTGCGACGCCCTAGTCAACACCAGCAACCACTGGCTGCATTGACCACCCAGCACGTGCAAAGACGCACGCGACTCCCAGCGAAAGTCTCAGGGGATGAGTTTAGTGTATTTGCGATGCTGAGGAAGAACGTAGGCAAAGTGAGCATTTTTTCTTTTGCAGTGTGTCCCGAGGTCATGTGACGTTGACAGTTTCGCCCCACTGCTGTAGGATCTTTCGCAAGTATCGTTTCCCATCTCATTCAACGAGCCCTTGTCAGCCTTACAGAAACTCTGTGAAGAGCTTGAGTACTCCGATATGTTGGTCACCAGAGCTGTGGCAAGCTCTGATCCGATCGAACGCCTCGTCTTCATCTCTGCGTTCGCTGTCAGTGCGTTCTGTGCCACCAAAACCCGTGCGACGCGGAAGCCATTGTTTGTCCAAATTATCTTAAGGGCTCTCATCTTCCAAATCCTGATCATTCGTTTCCACTGCTTATAGTAATCCGATCCTAGGCGAGACTTATGAATGTGTGAGAGCCGATAAAGGAATGAAATATCTCTCTGAAAAAGTTTCACATCATCCTCCCATCAGTTGAGTCGATGATCTTCTTTGTTCTATGCTTGTGTTGGAGGCTTCAAAGCATTCCTGATAAGGTCTTGGTCTCATCAATTGAACAGTGGCAGCATACGCTGAAGGCGAAGGTTGGAAATTTGAACTCACCTCATCCATTCGTCAAAAGTTTTGGGGAAAGTCATTAGAAGTCATACCTGAGGGATCAAATCGATTGACAATTTTTAAAAGTGGTGCTACGGATGGTGAGCCGTCAGGTATCTTCCATTGGGATAAGCCCAGCTCGTTCGTGTAAGCACTTCTTTCATTACACTATCATTTTGTCCTGTATTACTCTACATGGGTAGATGTGTACAGAAATATATAAATAGTCGTTTTCGTGAACTGACGACTTATGCGGTCATGATGTTCAGGCGCAATTTAATGTCCGGGAGCAAATATCTTGAACATATTGGCAAGGTGACGGTCTCAAATGACCTTGGACCGGAAAAAGCCACTATTGAGTTTAAGCCAGGGACAACCTTTGGGGGTGAAGGATCACGAAACAAGGTTGAGATCAAAGTCATGGATGGTGATGGTGAAGTACGCGCAACTGTGGTCGGCAAATGGGATAGTGAATTAGTTCGAACAGACTCAGATGAGTTGGTGTTTGAGGCCAATCCGTTACCTGAGCGTTCATCGGATTATTATGGCTTTAGTCGATTTGCGATTGAATTGAATGAGATCACAGAAGATTTGAAACCCGTTTCGAGATTGGCGCCCACAGATTCGAGGCTAAGACCTGACCAACGACTCATGGAAGAAGGAAAGATTGATGAAGCTGAAGTCTTGAAAGCGAGTTTAGAAGAACGACAACGGATCAGACGGAAGAAAGCAGAGCATGTACCAGTCTGGTTCGAGAAGGCACCGGGATCTGAAGATTGGATTTATAAGGTTTGTGGTTTATCTGGCACATTGAAGACTTCCAAAGGATTGTTTGCTGACCCATCCTCTTTATGTTTCCTGTGGAATTCATTGGTTTTAGGGTGGTTATTTCGAGAACGCGGAGAAACCAAAACCAGCATGGAAAGATTTGGATCTTTTTTGAGATTCCCCAAGTCTGCGTTCCCTGAAGCACCAAAATCGTGAATTCAACCATTTACAAAGAAAGTATATCCGTACTAGTACCAAGTTTTATAAACATTTAATATTGCTAATCCACTAGTCTCTTTTTTTATCTGTACTCTGTCGTTCTTGAGTCTTCCCATGTGAAGAATTTGTATGAATAGTCTTTTTTGCGGGTTCGTGATTGCGATGTGATGTTAGATTTTTTTAAAAAATCCCCCTTTCTCCCAATTCATTACCTTGAAAAAAAGAATAAAAAGAAGAACAATATTCTTATGAACTTTTTAGTAATGGTTCTTCATTTCCTTCAATTTTTTTGATGACGTTACAATTTCTCTTCTTGGAAAGTAATGTTTGTGTTTTTGTTTCCTTTTTTGATTGGAATTTTTCTTCTGAATGCTTCTGATGCTTATCACAAAACAAGACGAACCGTTTCTTTTTGATATATATCAGAGTCTGATTGGGGCGCTATCATGTGGTGGATTGTAAGTGATCAAGTCACATGAGAAATGTGGATGGGCAAAAGAACTACGGTCAAGAATTGTTTAGATATATATGTATGTATATCCGGACGCGAGTCCCAGGGCCGCTCAGCTGACTGAGTCCCAAAGGTCCGGGTGCACCGGTCCGAAACTCAACTGAACCTGCGGGTGACAGCAGGGATCGGTTTTCTGGAATTAAAGTGAAAGTGACGAAGAAGTACAATTTTAGTTCCAATAGCCGATGATCCACAAAGAAAGTCAACTTGAACCTGAATCTTCATCTATAATAGAACGTCTCTCTGTACTCAGGCATACATTGAAGAACAAATTAGTAAAATAACAAAAGTAACCGGACTTTGGAAAACCATTATGGTCAACAATGTGATCTTGATAGCACCCTCACCACCATCAAGTTCAAAATCACCAAATCAAACATCAAAACTAATTCAAGAAGACGATGAAACTCAATCACAGAACGAAAATAATTATTCCAAAAGAAAAAGAGATATAAATGAATTACCAAATCAAACAGATTCACCATCAAATCAACAACGATCGAAATCACCAACAAATCAACATGTTGATGACGATGAAAGTGAAAGTGAGGGTGAAAGTGAGGGTGAAGTTCAATTTGATTTACACAGTCAGTCAACAAGCCAATCAATCTTTTCTACAGACATCACGAGTTTTATATTTCCTGGTTTTCGATGAAAGAGGCTTATTCAACATTTCTAACTTTTCACGGGTGTGGGTTTACTTTTTACATGAAAAATTGAGATGAACGATAGTTGAAGTAAGATTGAAATCAGGTTCTACTATCTTGTATGATACTGCTCGACAATCTATTGGAAATTATATAATTGATAAGTAAGTCACTCAAACAAAGATTTAAATGCGATTTCTTGAGAGTTTAACAAAAGACTGAAGTTGATGAATTTCTCAATGTCTGCTTTCGTTGGATTAGTTTTGCTTGTGTAGAAACTCATGCTAATATTCCAGGTTGGCAAGATGTTAAATTTTTAGCTGATGAGGTAGATAATGTATATTGTGCAGAATCAGGTAAATTTCATCATTCAGATTCAATTTGAACCATCAAGCAAATTATGATCTGATTTATTCGGTTTCATTTGCAGCCCATCCATCAAGATTAGTTCCTCTACAAGAAATCAAATTACATATTCATATTTATGAAATTCCATTAGAAGGAGAAGACAAGATTTCGATCATGTCTGCCAATCCAACTGAAGTTTCATCATCTGATTTTCAAAATTTATCATCGAATGTCGATGATGAATCACATGAAGAAACTCAAGATGGTGATGTCGCTGCTTCTAAACTTGAATTACCTGCTAATCGATTAGAAGGGATTTGGGAAAGTTTGATTTATGAAGATGGATTGAAACCTAAATTATTGAATTATATGTTGAGTTTCAAATTTCTCATTGTGATTTCTCGTGATCAAACTCGGTTTTGTAAATTTTCTGCTAAACTTCATAATCTCGTGTCTTTGTTGTTTTCGTAGATATTCTTCAATAATCTTTGCAGAAAGAAACGTCAATCAAGCTTTGATTGCATGGCATAGATTAATTTTGTTACATGGACCACCAGGCACCGGAAAGACTTCATTATGTAGATCACTTTCCCAAAAAATCTCAATCCGACTTTTGAATCTGTAAATCTTCAGTTTTCTTTTCAATCTTTCTACCTGATCTGATTTCAATTCTGAGAATTTTCGTTAACTTTTGATTTTTCTTTCGCCCTTTTGTTGACAGGTATCAAAAAACTGAACTGATTGAAATCAATTCTCATTCATTATTTTCTAAATGGTTTTCTGAAAGTGGAAAATTAGTTCAAAGTTTATTTTTAAAAATTAGTGAGATGTTAGATGATGGTGATATGTTTGTGATTGTATTGATAGGTAAAGTCAAGTGACATTTTTCCCAAAATCTTTCAATATCATTCATGTTCAGTTTTCTGGGATGGGTTTTAGATGAGGTGGAAAGTCTTGCTGGATCTAGATCTACAGGTACTTCGGGTAATGAACCAAGTGATGCGTTAAGAGTAAGATCTTAACAATAACTCGAAACATTTTTTCCCCGTTTTTAATGAAATTCAATGCCGATTTTCTTGACCGTCAGGCTGTTAATGCATTGTTAACGGAATTAGACAAACTCAAACAAAGAAGAAATGTACTGATTCTAACTACTTCAAATTTAACCGGCTCAATAGGCAAGTTCTTGATCTTACCTTACTTTTAGAGATCTGATGTTTGATGCATCCATTGAATCTTATGTTTCCTATCAAATAATAGATGATGCTTTTATGGATCGAGCAGATCTCAAACAATATATCGGCTTGCCGCCTATTGAAGCTATTTATTGGATCTTACGTACTTGTTTGAATGAATTGATCAAAGTAGGGATTTTAAAATCAAAAGCAAGTTTCTCATTTCAAAGATTTAGCTATGTGCTTTTCACAGAATCGAAAAGTTGATACTTGTTTTTTTGCGATTTTATTCAAAATAGACATTGATTGACTATAAAGAAGTGATTTTGTATCGTGAAGAATTTGGAGAAGAAGAAACTAAGATAAGTAAAGTGGATGGAGAAGTAGAAGAGGTCAATGGAAGCGTTAGATTGAACGAAAAGGTCGCGAAAAGTTCATTAAGATGTTCAATGAAATTATTACAAATTTCAGAAAAAGCTAAAGTAAGCTCGAAACAACGTACTTGATTCAAATCCCAAAAGATTAACAACCAAAAGAGATTAGCAAGAACTGATATGTGTGGTTTTATTGTTTATGACAGGGTATGTCAGGTAGAAGTTTAAGAAGATTACCTTTATTAGCTCATTCTAAGGTTTTGAGTAAGATTAAACTTTCGAATACGAAAGGTCAAAATCAAGTGGAAAAGATTAGGATGGAGACTTATCTAGATGGGATGTTGAGATCTGTGATAGAAGATCAACTTAGGTGAGTCATTTTCCACCCTCATAAATCATGGCTTTGGGTTACGTGTTCTTTCGCTGATTTGGTGACGATTTTGGGTCTTTAGTATTGATCAACTTGGGAATTAAAAGATTGTATATATGAATGCATCAAAGAATGGAGTGATTTTTTGGACGATGAAATGTCGAAATGAATGAAAAATGATGTACTTCTGTTTCTGTCTCCAACAACGGTATTAAGAAAGATTACATATATACATATGAAATGATATGCAAACCAATTTCAAAAACCAAGGTCGAATGATGATCTGTTTTTGGGTTCAATATTGATATTTTGATTTCGTTGTAAATAATTTAATTCCCAATGGGGTTAGTCTATGATTCTTCTTTTCGGAAAAATCGTCAAGATTGTATCAATTTGTAAATGATAAGCTAATTGAAGGAATAGTTTAAATAGTTTTAAATATTTCTTATAAATTGATTGTAAATTGTCTGGGGTTAAGGTATATTGGAGCCCATTGAGGCAAGCTTCACTGAGTGTACCTGCAAAACTCAACCACTTTGGTGCGAGATTCGGGGAGGTTTTGGTCAAGCATTCTTTGATCGACGTATGCAGTTTTCATTATCATTCACCATGGATTTACTTGATGGAGTGGTGATTAAGCTTGTTTCATGATGACGAAATGGGTTGCTATATGAGGATTAAATTAAAATCATTTGATTATGTTTGATGATGGTTTATCAATTCGAATTGTAGATAGTTTCTTGAAAGATTGCAATAGCCTGATTATACATTTAGATATATATGAATCTAAAGCTCAAAGATAAAGATAAAATTTAATGAGTAAAACCGATGAAGATTGAAATCATTGAAACCGATGAAGATGATCAGAGGTTTTGTTTATTCTACATCTCAACAAGTGGGGTTCTGTCGGGGTTCGCGGCTGGAAGACACCCGCGGAAGCGCCAATGATTCTGATCAAGAAGAGAGTACTACGCTGCTCTTAAGAGCCTTGCAAATGTAAGAATCCTTAATGGTTAGTCTGTTTTGATACTATCATCATTAGTCTCTTTTTTAATATCATTCCGAGCTTTTACATTTTTTTCCTTCATTCTTCTTCGTTTTCGGTGTTTCTCTTTCTTGTGAAGATTGTGATCTTTACATTCTTACGTCATTGAGCCTTTAAAGAAGTTTCTTATCTATATCAACTCCAATTGTGATGGTTCAGATTCGAATATAAATTATCATTCATCTAATCCCAATCCAAAACTAATCTCTCAATCCTTTATATACAAAATATTCAAAAAAACATATTCAAACATTGAAAACTACATCTTCAGTGTAATTAACCACACTTCTCATTCCATCTCGATTCCCTTGAAATTCATCCCTATATATACTTCATCATATACGATTTCTTAATTTTTATCACCTGAGTTTCTTCAATTCACAAAACCACGAAATCACACCCCTGATTGAATCTCAAAATAAACCAACTTCAAAAAGCAAAGTATCCAGCAGATCCATTAGTTGTTTGTTTTTGCTAGTTGCTTTCTAAAATTGTGTAAGTGTTTGTTACCTCTTGATATATAGTATGATAATTTGAAGTTAACTTTGCATTTGTTTATGTTTATGTTTTTTTTTGTCTGATTAAAATTAAATTAAGGTACAACAAGAGAGTGATCAGTCAAGTAGTTAAGTTGGTTGGTCATTCCATCAACCGTTGAATATAGGTACTCACTTTACTCACTGGTCTTTGATCCTGTCCATCATCTCTCTCTCTGACTCTGACTGTGTGTTTTAAAAGATTCATGCCGTTGAATTAATTGTGATTCTTTAATTAAAATCCAAAAAGACAATTTTCGAAAAGACTACATAATCAAACTTGAAAGTCAGTCAGTCTACTTCTTTCTTTCTTTCTTTCTTTCTTTCTTT
>KZ121563.1:0-20674 GCA_002157025.1 Melampsora abietis-canadensis | reverse complement strand
TTCTTTCTTTCTTTCTTTCTTTCTTTCTTTGCTTTTTCTTCGTTTAGAATTGAGAACAATTATATCATCATCAACTTTTATTCCCATTTCTCATCTTTCAAGTCTGATTGATTTTGCTTATCAATTCAATTAGTTTTATCATATAAGATATATCAGAAAGTTAACTAATTCTATATCATCGCTTCTTCTATTTATCGCTATTCTCCTATAGAAGTTATCATTGATCGTCATTAAAGTAATTGAGTTTCTGAGTCTCAAGTCAACTTCATTAGAACAGAACTCATTATATGTATACGATCCATTACTTCATATTCAGATTCAAAGAGAGAAAGTGAGTTGTATGTATCCAAGATTCAACATACACCAACTTACACTACACACTACACTACACTACACTACACCACACCACACTACACTATAAGTTTACCAACCATTCAAGCATCAAACAAAGTGATTCCCACACACACTCTACTGAACACCCAACATTAAACCAAATCCAATCCAATTCAAACTTCGTATGCCGTCTTTCTCCTTGAAAACTCATTCCAAGTGGATGCTTACGTGTTTGCTGAATGTATCTTGTTTGATGTAGATTGATTTGATTGGATCATCTTTTGTCCAATCCAACAACAATCATCATCATCATCATCATCATCATCATCATCATCCGCATCCACATCATCTTTGATTTACTCTGATACATAGCTTATTGATTTGATCATCTTTACTTTATATATATATATTTTTTTTTACCATTTTGATTTTAGTTTCAATAGTTTTTGATTTGAACCAAGTTATTTATTTTTGAATCGATCGATCGATCGATCCATCAAACAAAAGACCAGAAATTGAGTAATCTTCAGATTTGCCACTTCACCCCGAAAGAACTGACCAACAATTCACCCGAACACCACATCATCAATCAGACTCACCACAACTTCATATCTTCTTCAAAACCACTTCAACTTGATTCTCATCATGGATTTCTATTCATCTTCTTTTACTTTACCACGACCATTCAATCAATCACAATCAAAACAACCATCACAATCACAACCACCACATCGTCAAAGCATCTCATCAGCATCTCATCAATCATTCTTAACTAGTCACAATTCAACTTCATCAATTCATTCAATTCATCAACCTACCACTACTCCAAATCACACTCATTCTACTAACAACAACAACCGATCAACCACTTCTCATTCAAACAACTCTCTAGAGGATTCAAACGATCATGAATTACCTACCTCAACTCCGCTGATCTCTAGAATCCCATCTTGTTTACCTTCTCATCCTCAACAACATTCACCTACCAACTCGATCATCAACAACACTCCTCCTACTTCGACCACCTCCAATCATACCTCGTCTTCTCATCATTCAAACCTCAATCATTCATCATCTGATTCATCATTACCTTCAATCGAAACTATCTCTCGTACTTGTGTAGATCTCATGTCACAACATCCTTGTCTCATCACCTGTCATCAACCCAACTCGATCAAATCTATCACTCCTTTAGCTTATACTTTTCATCTCTCTGGGGCTCAATCTCAAGTCATGATGGCTCGTGGTAGATTATTGAGAGAGAATCCATTTGAAGTAAGAAAGGTGGTTAGAATGAGTCGAACTGATATCTTGGAAGGTGGTACGACTGTTAGACCTCAGATGAAACGCAAATTAGATGAAATTGCTTCGGTCACTCGAGCTCATCTTTCGATTGTAGGTAGTGATGGTGGAATTGGTGAAGTGGATGTAGTGATTCGTGGTGAATATGAAGCTGTGGAACAAGCTAGAGTTAGACTATTGGTTTTATTTGATCAATTAGTAAGTCACCTTCATCTCATTCACAAATCACAAAAATCCTTATCAATTTATCTTTTTTGTTTTATAGATTTCCTTACATTCTGATGTATGTGAGATTGATTACAAGTTACATCATATCATTGCCGGTCGAAAACGAATGGTGATTCAATCTATCCAAGAAGAAACTTCTACGAACATTTACTTTCCATCTGCACTTTCAGGTGGTGGGATCTTGGGTACTCGTAACCCTCTCTTGATCTCTAAACAAAACATGATCTTTATCACTGGGGAATATTTTGGAGTACAACGTGCTAGAGAAATGTTATTTCAAGTCTCTCTACACAAGGTTTGTCATTCCTCAATCTTCAGAAATTGATTGTTTTCTGATTGATTCTTCTTCTGGGAAAATTTATAGAGTAAATGTATCATTTCGAGAGATACCGCACTTTTACCCAGGAAATTAGATTGGATCTTGATGGAAAAATTAGAAGAGATCAAGCGAATCATGGACGATAATGGTACTTTTATCAACTTTCCACCTATTGGAAGTCAAATCAGTGTGATCTCAGTCTATGGTGACAATGTGATTCCTATTGAGCGTTCGATCCGAATGTTGATGCAATTGGTTCGTTATCTTCAATGATTCCTCTTTCGGTCTTTTCAAACTTATATATTGATATCTTTCTCACAGGCATGCGAATTTTATACGGCCAACATTTGGCTCTTATCAACCTCTTACAATGATTTCTTCTCGAGTACCGCTGGATCTGATGCTTTGAATCAAAACGAGGTCACACGAGCCTTGAATGTCATTGCAGCTGACACGGGAGCTGAAGTTGTTTTCAAAGGTACCAATAGTTTTGAAGTTTATGGAACGGAGGTCGAAGTGACTACTGCTGTAAATCGTTTGCTTGAGTTGGATTTGGTGAAACCTTTCCAAGCTGAAATTCGTTTGCAAGTTGAGCTTGCTTGTGAACATCGAGACTTTATTTCTGGTAAAAAGAATGGAAAAGTGAGCAAACTTTGTGATCAATTCGCTTTCCAAAACATAGACTGACCGGGACTTTTCTTTATAGCTTAATAAGATCATGAAAGGATCCAATGTGAAGATCAAGTTTGAATCTTTCAATGATTACAATTTCCTGATTGATCTCTCGGGTAGCTCTACTGCTGCCCTTGCTGGACTTAAATTACTTCAAGAAGAACTACCGGCTGAGATTTCGTTCCATATCCCTGAATCTTATCATAAGCGAATCATTGGTGTGGGAGGAAAGAACATTCAAAGGATCATGAAGAAATATGGAGTTTATGTTAAATTTTCGAATGCTGATGAGTTCAATAACTTGGGTGGATATGTTGATAATCATGATAATGTGATAGCACGGTAAGTGGAAATCATTGATCGATGATTTTTATACTAGTTTGACTGATATATCACTCTTTGATTAACTTAGTACGCCTGCCAAGAACGCTTTAAACCTCGAGAATCTCAAACAGTCGGTCATGGAACTTGTTCATCCAAAAGATAAGAATTATATCACCGAAAAGATTTCAATCCCACGTCAATCACATCGTACCTTATTGGGAGAAAAGGGAATCTTCTTACACGATATTGAAACTAAGACTGGCACTAGATTTTATTTTCCTTCTAGTGAATCTGGGATCGAGAACATTGAAATCTTTGGACCTGAGACTCAACTTCAATTAGCTATTCAAATGATTTTGATACATGTGGGGTTGGAGTCTGAACGTAGATTACCTGTTTCTGAAGATTTGATGAAAGCGATTAGATCTGAAGATTTCAAGAGAGACGTGATTGAAGCTTGTAAGAATGTTAATGTCCGAGTGGTTAGTCAGGGTGAGGAAGTGATCATCAAGTTTAGTATCTTGGCTCTCAGTTCTTCGACTGGTGGTGGTAGTGGTGGTGTCAATGTAGAGTGGTTGAGGAACGCAAAGGCTAGATTGGAAAAGTTTTTGGTTGATCGCAAGGTTTGTTTCTCAAAATGTACCTTTCAAGCACATCAAACCTTTTGTCTGACTATCACTTCTTACTAAACCACAGGTTCAAGTCCAAGCTGAATCAGCTTCACCCGAAGTGATAGGAGGCAGATATGTACGAAACAGAAGCCGAACCACTTCCAGTTCATACTCCATATCTGCCTTTCCGACTCCTCCTACTCCTACGGATGTCTTATTCCCTCTTGGATCAAGCCAAACGTCTACCCATCACCTTGGAGGACATCACCAAGACTTTAAACCGTTTGATAATCCTAGTTTACATTATGGTGGATACGGAGCTCAATCAAACACGATCCTTCCTAAGCCTGTTGGTCGGATCTATAACCATAATCCTGCTGTGTATGGAATACCAGGTGGATTAGGTGCAGTCGGTAGTGTAGGTCCTGATTGGCATCATACTATACCTCGTCAAATGGTCGTAAGTACCTTGATGAAAACCCTTTCCTATCTTGTTACTCGTCTGATCTCACTTTTTTTTTCTTTCCCTCAGATCAACAACGAGAGATCCGAAACAGCTGCACGAATTCAACAACAACAGATTTCAGAACAAATCCGTAGATTAAGTGCTCGTGCTCAATCTCTTGATCTTGGAATCGTGGGTAATGGTAGGGGAGCAGGAGCGGTTGGGAGACATCGAATCACCCAATCTGGTAGTGGTGGTGGATTAGGCCTTGGACTTTGATCTTTGACATCAACACTCTCCTTTTTTTCTTTCGCTCTCTTTTCATAGCATATCTTCATATATTTTCGTACAATATAGATTTCTTTTACACCTTTATATTCTTTTGATCTCTTTGGGTAATTTTTGAGTGGATTTCGTTTATAAGATTGAGTTTTTTTCTTTCTTTCCACATCATTCTCAGTTCATTTTTTGTTTTGGTTGATGTGTTTGATAATCGTAAAAATTGAAAACCAAATGTAGAGAACAGAAAAAAATGATTATTAATTAGTTTGCAGTTTGAAGTGTAGATAAATATATATATAATCAATATATTTATCTCTTTTATCTTTCATTAAGATCAGCCTTTGAGATATATGTTGTTTCAATGTCATTTCTGACTTTCCATTTTCGTTTTCATTGCTCTACATTCACTTTAGTTCATGTTGTTCTTTTTCACTCATCATACATTTATGTAATTCTTTTTTTTTGATGTGGTTGTTGTTGTTGAAATTGTAAATAAGATCAGACAGAAAAAAACTAAGTTTATAATTAGAAGGGTTTATTTTTTGTGTTTCTGTGTTGTTTGAAGTAATAGTTAAATTCAATAGATTATAGTTTTGTTGTAATTTTTGAAGTGTGATTGTTTTTTGTGGGTTTCGAATATCATTTATAGGGTTCTTCTGGTTTGCTTTCTTTATAATTGTGATGAATCAACTCAAGATTAATTTTATCTCATAATAAGAGGTGATTTGTTCGTATTGCGTCGGGAGTCATTGGAAGGTTTCTAGTACTACTTGATGGAGACAGATACCAAAACATGAGGTACAATGAGGGATGTGAAAGCTTTCTTCTGGAGAGAAGTTGTACAAAGTTAAAACCAACCTCTATTTGCTTTGATGGATAGAAGTCCTTTTTTCAACATTCATGTACGAGAAGGCCTACGTCATGTTCTGATCTTTCGATTCCAAGCAATCCTCTTCCGTTCAGTTATGCGATTCCATCATTTTTGTGCAGCATGAAATTCTTGCTGGGATGGCAATAAAGATTCAAGCCACCGAGGCACATGACTCTTTCTTCATTTAGAAAACTCGGGATAACAGAACTTTTGAACACATTATCCAATGTCAAGTGATCTTTACATTTGATTCGTTGGACAATGTATCAGGATGAAACTTGTCGATTTTTCAATGACGGTGGAGTGAAAACTTGTTTTTTTTCTTGCAATGTCTTTCTCTTTACAAACTTTCAAAGATTAAAATCAAAACAAATTATGTAGGTAACAAACCCTTTGTGATAGCGGAAGCTGATAGAAACATAAAAAGGTCCATAGAGAGATTGTTAAATTGATAGATCCATCCGACAAAGATATGGTCTGACATCTTGAGTTAACATTTATAGGATGATAAGGAATGATTGCTGAAAAAGAGAATTTAGAGGGTTGATTCAAGCAGAATATAAAGCGTCTAGGTATCTCTTTGCCAGATCAGCTACCAGACCTGGTCCAATCGCACTAGAGCTACCTAAACCTGTTAGGGAAAGTCACTTGGGTTTAGTTTCAGATTTCTAAGAGATCGATTAGAGATTAAGGTCCTCACCATATAAGGTGACCATATCACCTTTAGATTCTTCAGAGCTAGCTCTGACCTCTCGGATAGCTTCTTTCAAATCATTGATCAAGTTATCAATGGCGTTAACTGTTGGTCGGGTGCAAGCAATATGCAAGGCTGCAGGGTTCTGCAAAGCGTTGACTGAAGAAAGATAGAAAAATCAGTCATCTGACATTAAACTTTAAAGGAATGGAAAAGCTGAGAAAAACTAACGATGCCAGCCTTTACTACCAAGATGATCACCAAGTGAATAAATATTTACATGACTATCTTCCTTAGCTTTGAAAGCTACTACTGAAACCAAAGGATTACCAAGTACTTCTAATTCTGGAATTTCATTTCGAATTGCTTTCTCAAGCTTTTTAGCCGTTCCAACAATTTCTAAACAGCTTTGTTGATAACCTTCTTTTCCTATATACATCACGGCAGCCCATGTACCGGCAATGAGAGCTCCAGGTCGAGATCCAGCGATTGAGGGAGATGCTAAGGTTTGCAAAACTCAAGTGATTAATAATTGTCAAGAGATTATTCTGTTTGAAATGTGCTGTACCATAGACACCACCTGGCCAAGTGGTCAAAACTGAATATTGGTATTTTCTCCACGTCGAATTGCGATCTGATGACAAAATCGGGTTGAAGATCAAATTAGCTAGGTTGGACTTGCTTCAAAAAATCATGGCATGACTCACACATGATCACACTACTTCCTTTGGGGGCAAATCCGTACTGTGTTTAAAAAACAAGTCAAAGCAAGGATCAGAAAATTGTCATACTCAAGGATTGTGAGTAGCACGCGACGATGAAAAGGAGAATGGGTTGAAAGATAGAAGATACAAACCTTATGTGTATCACATGAGATCGAAGTGACACCTTCAACTCGGAAATCAAATGGATCCATTGGGAAACCACATTTTTCAACAAATGGAACTAAGAATGAACCTAAACAACAATCTACATGTAACCCAATGTTGTATCTCTTTGCCAATTTTCCTAAGCCTACGATATCATCAATGGCTCCATCTGGGAAATTGGGTGCAGATCCAACCAACTAAAAGGTACGATTTAGATCAAAGTATGAAAAGAAGCAAATCAATAAGAAAAATGAATCAAAACTTGGAAAAATCAAGAGAAGATCAGAGGACTCACCATGATGGTATTAGAGTTGATAGCACGTTTGACTCGGGCGACGTTAACCTTTCTAGACTGAGGATCCACCACGATATGATGAACTTTGATACCAAAATAATCGCCAGCTTTATCGAATGCAGCATGAGCGCTGATAGGAATTACCATCTCAGGTTCTGTGATACCTTTAAGATCACGAGCCCAATCTCTATAAGTTTTACAAGCCATCAAGATTGATTCGGTACCACCACTTGTAGTGGTACCTGCTCCTTCATTAGGAGGAGCATTGTAAAGTTCGAGTACCATTTTGACGATTTCAGCTTCCATCTTTCTTACACCAGGAAAGATATCTGGATGTAAAGGATTACTAATCATATATTGATTAAAAGCCAAACCGATCACTTCTTCTAATTCGATTCCACCATGATAAATCGCACCTGAAACTTTTCCTTGACGCCATTCTGTTGAAGGTAATGAAGCTAATGCTTGAAGTTCGTTTTTAATCCAATCTGATGATTTACCTTGATCTGGTAATGAAGAATATTTAATCATCTTTGAATCTTTGGGTGATAATTTGTTTTCAATATCAACTGAAGCTTGGTCAAGTTGACTGATAACTTTTTCTTTCATTGAAGGAATCTTGAGCAATAAGTTGAAACCAATCTATCCAAGAACCGAAAAATGTAAACAAGAGATCAGAAGGGTTCATACTTGATCAGTATTTAGAAATTTGAAAGGCTTTACGGTTAAAACTTGAGTATGAAGTTCCATGATAGTCGTTCTGAGACCACGACTACGTAAATGACGAAAAGATTTTATTGAAGCCCTCCATATCACATACCAAAAGACTGCCTATGAAAAAATATAGATTTCAATTCAAAGAAAATTCATTAGCTTTGGATATGAATGTTTTTTTTGAAAAGATTGATAGTATCACTTACACTTTTTAAAGAAGTAAAAGTTAAAAGTTCAACTAATTGATTTTTGTTCAAGTTTGTTAATCTAGTAGTTGGTAAATATGAATTTAAAATCATCTTATAAAACTTTGAAACTTGGAGAAAATGAAAGGATGTTGTTGGGATATGGTTTTTTTTTGGGGGTGAAATCGATTTTTTAGACCATTCAAAGATCTCGATCTGAATTCAAATTGGTTACTTGTCGATCGGGTCGGATAGGGTCCGGTGACTCCGATCATGTGATCATCATAAAATCTTGACAACTTCAAAGGGTTATGACCACGCCGCGGCAAGGGCCTGTTCTATTTGGGGGCTATATTGTTCATGGGCTGGCTCAAGAGTAAGCAAAGATACCTCTATCATGCACCATTCTCATCCTGCCCAACGAGCATTCCAAGAGATATACGTCATGACAAGCTTCCTGCACGTGAGGAGATTTTTGGCCCCCTGACAATTCACAGCAATTCACCCTTGTATTTAGCCCTGGATTGACCCGGGGCCCGGCCCTGTTCATGCTTTGCTGACTCCAAGCTGAGCACAGCGTGACCATCGGTTATATATGTACCACACAACCTCGGGACGATCACTACATTGGTCGAGGATCCTCCGTCAAACTCCAAAAGAGAGAAGCGATCAAATCTAGCAAAATATCGGTCCGTGACAAATTCCGATCAATTCGATCATGGAGATTGAAAAGCAGATGAAGGTGGCTGCATCAGCTTATCAAGATGCTCAAACAGGTTCGTGAAGATCTTAATCTGATCCACAAGAAGATCTATAAATACCTCTTGATTCCTGAATGAAAATAAACCAAACTGATCTAATTCTTTGAAGAACTTTCGAATTTGATTACCAGTCGTAGAAAACTTGAATCTCAATTGACCGAAAACTCAGCAGTAAAAGCTGAATTTGATCAATTACCAAATGAAGTGGTTGATGAAGATTCAACTGAAGTTAGAAAAGTTTATAAATTAGTGGCTAATATACTCATTAAACAAGATACTGCCGAAGCTAAGACTAATGTGAATCGTAGGATTGAAATGTTGACGGCTGAACAGTAAATCTTCTTTTTGTTTTCTTCTTTTCAAAAGAACTTGATGTTGACTATTCTTGTGCATTTAAACCGTAGATCTAAAGTTGACAAGAAAATCTCTACGTTACAGGCGGACCTGGAAAAGAAGAAATTAGAGGTGAGTAGTTCTGGCAGTTGACCTTTGCAAGCTGATCAATTTGGCAACTTCAGAGGCTCTCAGAGTTGACTATCCATTTTCCCTTTGAACAATTTAGCTGGTTCATCTTCAGTCACAGATACAACAGAAACAAGGAACACCTAATACTCCAAGTTCTGGTACACCTATCGCTGCAGCTTAAGCTCAATTGTCTGATTGTTCACTTTGCCGACCCATTGCCCTCAGTTCAATATTCTCAATCCTTGAAGTCAATCGCAAACGCAACAATTCCTTCTTACAGGCAAAAACAACAATGTACCTCCTGCACTGCTTAGCCAGTTTGATCACACAAAATGTTATACAGGTCTCTGGCTGGGTAGGGCGTACTAGTACTGGTATTCATCTTTTCGCGTTAAATGCTCCTCTGTCTAATAATACACACATCTTACAGATAATTATAAACTAGATACAAACCTGTTTGCTGGAAAGAAAGTTTTAAGCTCTCTCTTTACCATTTGGTGCAGGATGTATAATAATCTAACAAAAGAATGAAACTCAATGAGTTACAGTACTATCAGAATTGATAAATTAGGATTGAGAAACTTACATCGACTGGAAATGGTACCACATCAGAACTCGTGATAGCCGGAATGTGATCTCTTTGACATAGAACAAAGCCAACTAAATGTGAGGAAAAGTCAGAGAGTTGAGATTGAATAGATTTGATAATTTGATCACGATCTGAGATAGAAAGGAAAGAACAGATTCAAATGAGTACATCAGGTGATTGAGAATCATACTTTTGATTACTTACCACCCGTCAATTGATGAGCTGTGTTAGATTGAGTGATTGTGAAACCTATCTCCCAACGCTCCCAAATCACATCTTCTTCTGCAGCTTGATACCAAGGTTTATTAGCTCGATTTGAACGTTTTTCTAAAAACCTCAATGAAAGCTTTGAAATAGGTTATATGTTTTTCAGAATCAAAGGTCAAGAATGTGAATCAGTATAACACTTCTTCCATCTCTAAAAGTAAAGTGGAATTGGTTAGGTGAATGGGATCTTACAATTTGAGAGGTCTTATGATCCAAGGCTTTAAACAAGCTCTCTGTTCTTTCTTCAACCAGACATTCAGTTCCTGGTTCTAAAACTTGGGGCTAAATGAGATTATAAAGAATGATCAAAAGTTGTCTTCCACCAAAGAAGTTGAGCTAGGAGTAATTGTCGAAGGCCTACAAATGTTAATCCCAAGACTTCTATATTCTTTGGTTGAATTGATCCGAAGACACGTTGAAATAGGATCGAATGAAGTATTGCTATGTATAAGAAATGAAAAGAATTCAAGAAGTGATGAGGTTCGATAGTCCAGCTTTGATAGGATGATGATCACTTGGATGATACCTCTAATCACATCTCTTGCTACACTTCGAATGATAACCTGGGTGATTGAAATGAAGGATATGATATACCAGTGAGGGCTTTCATTTGGTCAGCCTTTCTGATCAGAAGTTTGATTAAAGTGGGTTGAACATACAAATTCATGTCGAAAGACTGGAGCAGTACTAGTTCCCATGATGTTGGAGAATTCTTGATGAATGATCAGAATTGAACAACACCGCATACACATTGCACCCTGATCAGAGATTCAAAAGCCCCGAAGCGTTCTGTATCGGATATTTACCTTGAGATCGGGTCAGGAATGTAGAAAGTGATGAACCGAGGGAGTGCATGCAGGCTCAGCATACATACATACATAGGCTACACGCTTGAGTCTTGAGTCTTGACCTGTGACTACCCTCGCTCTTGATTTGTGATTTGATTTGATTCTCAAGACTCATACCTAAAACACACCATCCAATCAAAAAGTAAGTACCCAAAATCAAGAATGCTACTTCATGATATCTAATTGGTTTGGATTTGTAAAGTAGATCGATCGATCGATTGATTGATTGGTCAATTCTTCAAAATGGCAGAAGAACAATCAGTACCACCACCACCACCACCACCAATAACAACAACAACCACAACAACAACATCAGCAGCAGCAGCAGCAGCAAATCAAACCAATCAAATCGAAATGAGTAGTAATACTTTTCAAAACCAAGATCATCAATCTCAATTAAATCAAAATCATGAAAATCATGAAAATCATAAAAGACCAAGATTAGATCAACCTTCAATCTCTCCACAACAATCATCTCAACCACAAGAACTACAAGCTTACCATCAACAACAACACTTACAACAATTAGATCAATCTCAACATTTACTTCCTAATCCAACTCAAACTGAACATTCATCGCGTGATCATACCCCTTTCTCATCAATACCAACAGAAACTCAACCTATCCAACAACCTCTTACTTCCTTCTCTTCAGCTCCTACTCAACAACTACCTTCGATCTCCAGTAATGCTCCTGATTCAACCATTCCATCTTTCGATCCTACTTCACAACAATCAGCACCTGCTCAACAACCACCACAACCACCGACAATCGAAATCAGCAGACAGAATCCACCATCTCTCACGTCTCCTTCTCCCAAAAAGAAACCAGAAGAGATAGCCAAACAATACCTTTTATCACAAACTCAACCGATCATCATTCCATCCTATGCATCCTGGTTCGATCTCGATACCATTCATCCACTCGAACAAAAGGCTTTACCTGAATTCTTCAATGGTCGTAATCGATCAAAGGTTCCATCGATCTATAAAGATTATCGTGATTTTATCGTGAATAGCTATCGACTCAATCCTTCGGAGTATCTCACTCTTACTTCGTGTAGGAGAAACTTGGCGGGTGATGTATGCGCGATTATGCGTGTTCATGCTTTCTTAGAGCAATGGGGTATCATCAACTATCAGGTCAGAATCATTTTCTCGTCTTCATCATCTCCTGTTCTGTTTCATACACGTGTATCTCTTTGTCTCTTTGCCGTATGTTTATCGAAAGAGTTTTTGACGCGCTTTTTCTCTTGATTTGTGAACCGACTAACTTTTAGGTCGATGCTGATACGCGTCCAGCACCCGTTGGCCCTCCCTTCACCGGTCACTTCCGTGTACTTCTTGATACTCCACGAGGTCTCATGCCGCTCCACTCCGGCGTGGTCACTAAACATAATAAGAACCCTCCAAACCTCCTCACTCCTGATGTACCCAATCCATCTCAATCATCTGAAACCACTCAAAGTTTATACAATCATGCACTTCAAATCCGCAAGAATATCTATGAACGCACTGAAACAGGTCATGAAGTAGAAGTAGATGAAGCCAAGGTTCAAAACATGCTGGAATCAAATGGGACTACCAATAACGAGCCAACTGCTGGACGTAGTCCGATTCACTGCGATGTATGTTCTGTTGAATGTACTAAACTCTCATACCACCACACCAAACTCCGCACCTACGATCTATGCCCGGGCTGTTATAGCCAGGGTAGATTCCCTAGCACCATGAACGCTGCCGAGTTTATTAGGATGGACCGAGATCTTTCCAACGCACCTATCCCAGCAGAATGGAGTGATCAAGAACGTTTACTCTTACTCGAAGGTTTGGAGATGTTTGCGGACGATTGGGAAAAGATTGTAGACCACGTGGGTGGTACTAAGACGAAACAACAATGTATCCTAGAATTCCTGAGATTACCGATCGAGGATGAATTCTTGAAATCAGTTGAAAAGGACGTGGGAGGACCTATGGGTTTGGGAAAGATGCCATTGAATGGAGTTGATAATCCGGTGATGTCAGTCTTGACTTTTCTGATGGGTTTGGTCGAACCAGATGTCACAGCACGATTGGCAGGTACTTCGATTGAGAACATCAAAGAGGACATTGAAAGCAAGGTAGTAACAGAAAGCGAAAAGTTGGCTCGAAAGGAGGTGGAAGAGGAAAAGAAAAAACGGAAGGCTCCTGGTGACGATCGAGTGATACCGTCCGGTGGTTCTCGAGCAGAAGATACAACAACACACCAAGATGAAGAAGATAATACGGCCATGGAAGTTGATGAACCGACAATGAAAATTCAACCTATCCAATCGACATCTCCAAAAGTTCAAAAGCCTATTGAGAAGATGGTAGGAATTGCATTAGGTTCAGCGGCTATAAAAGCTTCAACTCTCAGTTCAGAAGCAGATTTAGAGATGAATAAATTACTTGGTAATCTAACCGAACAAACTGTGAATAAATTAGAATTAAAATTACAACAATTTGAAAAACTTGAATCGTTGGTTGAAATTGAAAGGAGGAATTTAGAGCAATTTAGACAAAGTTTATTGATCGAAAGGATGATGTTAGTTAAAGAAATTGGAAAAGCAAGAGATTTAGAAAGTGGAGGCGTGAAAGCTAAAGAAGTTGAAGGTTCTAATGTGACTAATTCAATGATGAATGGTGGATTAGGAGTGATGGAAATTGCTTAAATGAAGGAAATGAGGAAATCAACGAGAGAAAAAAAATATTCAAGGAATTGAAAGTATAAGCAAAAGAAAATGTTTTTTTGATTGGTCAAGCTTTCAATGGTTTTTGTTTTTTTTGTAGTTTGTAATCTTTTGTTCAATGTTCCTTTTTGTTTCTTAAAAAACCTAAAAAATGGAAATGAGATTATACAATCAATTTACAAGTTTTTATTTTTCTTTCATTTTTTCTGGTTTACCTTTGAAAGGATGATGTTTATTGATCTTATGGGATGCTACATAGAATTTGATGAGGATTTCAACAAATTGTAGTAGATCAGTAATGAGTAGAATGGATGATGATATGCAGAAAGCTTGATCTCATGAACTGAGTGGGATGTGAAACACCATACAGTATTTTTGCCTCTTGTTCAAATTCTTATACCTTTTGATGACCACATTCTATATTTTTGCTTTTTCTTGTGTTTGTTTGATTGCTGGCAGCAAGATGGAGTAGTGTCAGATATACAAAGGTCAGGTGAATCCTGATTCAAATTGGCAAGTTGTCTTGTTTGTAAGTTCAGTCTGTAGATTGATGTATAGTGAGTTATCATTTAAAAAGAGATACAATGATAGAGAGAAATTGAGATCTGTTTGAACTCGGAAGATAGATTTCTTGTTGAAGTTATCACATGTGTTTTGCAGTTGTATTATTTAATCATTTACCCAAATCACTTTGATTGGGATGGATTATCTGTGCTGATCTTTGACAGCTTTTGAGTTCTTAGTTGCTTCAAAGTTCTGGGAATCACAGACTCTCAAACTTTTCATCAATGCTGTTATCATGTTGCTAGGTTATAGTTGCAAGCCTGCTACAGACAAATTTATGGCAACCTGGGTAAAGTTTCCTTTGTGATCAGATTGCAATGTAAGGGGGGTGATCAAGAGCTCTACTGATCTACTAACTGTTAAGATAGGAACTTACTTATTTGTTCAAAGATCATTACAAGTGAGGTATTCAAGAAATGTTGGTTGTAGTAAATAGATTCAAGTAAGTGGGTTGTTGGTAATTAGTTGGAGTAGTGAAAAGTTAGCTGGTATCTGGAATGTGAAAAAAGAAATGCAGATCTGAAATAACAAATCCAGGGGGTACAAAACTTTGAGGTTACTTTTGTTATATATTTTTGTTGTCTCTTGTTTCCCCCCTTCTGATTCTTTTCCGTGTTGATAAAAATCAGTGGGTAATTTCTTATCATTTTTGTTTTTCTATTTCTCTGCTGAGAATGATTTTTTCATTTGACTAATCTCAATCAACTCTCATTGTTTCTGTTTCACAAAGGATCAATTTTTTTGTCTGTTTCCATCACTGAACCTTCACATGTCCTTTACACTGCACAGATCAATTATTTTTCCCAAGTGAAAATGATCGAATTATATGGGCAAAACAATTGAAAATACATTATTTCTGCATTATGAATTGTTCTTGCATCAAATGTAATCATTTTTCACTTCAGAAAAATACTTCATCCAGCCAGTGTTAACTTGTTTCTGTATGAGTTTGCAGGTACATGCACTCTCTTGTAGATGATTGTCATGTTCTGTTAACTGGTATCTAACTAGTTTTCATTTTGTCTCTTGCTTTTTCTATTCTTACTATAGTGTGGGTTAGTGTCTTGTTCTTGTTTTAAAGTAGCAGTGAGCTATAGTCTTCCAAGGAACCTACTATGATCTCACATGTTGTATGAGTGAAAGGAAACATATATACATGTGACAGATTAGATGCTAGATCACTTGTAATATTAGTCATTGTATTAATTTCTTCTCCTCATCCAACAATCTATATAGATTACTGGACCTTATTAGAGAACCTTTATCCCTGTCACAGAACCTAGAACTGGCCTTAACATATTGTTGGATCTCACTTCAAGACAGGCGTCAAAAAATCAGAACATATTAGAATTCAGATTAACAATTATAATAGAATTGAATAGAATTGAACTGAAACAGATGTACCAGTAACTAGGATTGACTCAAGAGCAAACTGTACAAGGAAAATTAGACTTCAAACTTGACTATCATACTTCCAATCACCTGAAACCTTATCTCACTTGACACAGCTACCAGGTCTCCTACGTACAGAACCCCAAGTAACAAAGACAACAAGACTGAGGAAGAGGGAACAGCTCAGTTCTTTGATTCAGACAAGATGGAAGATATACATTGTCAAATCAACAGATTGACCAACTTGTTAGCTGAGGAACATCACCTTCAATCTGAAGCTAAGAATTGCATGAAGTTTCTCAATACACCACTGCTTTGGGATGGGAGATGCCAACCCTGATCAGTCAGTATGAACAGGGTTGAAAGCGTGAGATAAGGGTTGCTACGGTCTTAGTTCAGGAATCCTTTATGTGAATCAAACAAATCACTAACCTTTCCATCAAAATCAATAGCAAGATCCACGGTACCTTTGACTCATCTACAACATTATACACACCTCCAGTTGCCAATCCAAACACTATGGATATATTGGCTTCCTTCTCTTGATTATCCCCAGCAGAAAGAGATAGACAATTATGTAGTGGATTATGTTTCCTTTGCGCTAAAGAAGGTCACATTGCTAGATACTGCCCCAACAAACAAGGAGATTGTGGGAGAAAGGGGGTTGACAGTTATAAATCAAAGAATCATGAATTATAGCTCAAAATAGCAGAGATGAATAGCACAGGAGATCAGAAGGAGGATAAGATGGAGGGTCCTAGTTGTGCCAACACGTCAAAAAATGGAGGCGCTCAGGCCTGATGAATGTGCCTATACTGAGCAAAGATGGGGGACTAGATGACGTAGAGCTAGGAGCTAGCTGTGTTGTAACTTGCGATAAAAACAACCCGTGATTGTTCCTCAAAATTCCTCTTTATATGTCCCAAAATCCCCACGCCACATCATTTAAAACCTATACTGCCCTTATGCTGAATGATTCTGGTGCCACACACAATGCTTTGAGTGACAGATTTGCAAAAGAGAACACCATTTTTACTTACACCAATCACACAACCAGAGAGATCATGGGGTATGATGGGTCTAAGTCCTGATCATTGCATGAAATTCATATTATCATTGACCATGACACACACTTGACACACTTTATCATCACACACCTCAAAAACACTTACAATGGCATATTAAGGATGCCATGGATTCTCCAGAAAGGCCACATGATCAACTGGCGGGATTGTGTATTGAATGCCAATTATAACTGCACTGCCTCTGCTCTGTAAGAGTTGGCTCACCCAAACACACCCTCAATAGCTCCTGGAATGAACCCCAAGAGGAAAGCTGGGCGTAGCAACAAGGGGATGTGTGTTGAAAGCAACACATCAATATCCCCACAGAGTGAGTACTTTACTTTATCTGAGAACAATTCACTTGAAATGGCTTGCAAGTGTGTTTCTGTCAGACAGTTGCACCACAAAGAACCACTTTCTGTGGCTTTTTAATTTCAGTTGGGGTTACCTTGACAGGTGCTTTGGAAGTTGGGAGTTCATCCCTATATGCTTTGTATACGTTGGCGCACAGATAATTGTAATGACAGTGTATAGTTAGTATAAATTGAAACACAGATTGTAATCATATGAAAATATGGACACGTTGGTAATGACAGTATGAAGTTGGATTATGAGAGATACAGATTTTTGAGAGCCTATCCTTGCCAAGTGAAACCACCAGTTTTGGTTGATGAGCTTTGAGAGGGTCGGGTAGAAGAACTTTGAGTTGGTTCAGACATGGATTCTTTGACTTGACATTTTTGTGGATTCTTTACTGATCTGATGAGGTCATCACAAATCTTGATGTAAAGGCATAAGATACAATGAGCAGCATTGTAGGGTGATGTGTGGAAGATTCCACAACCTGGGAGAGATTGGACACAAGTGATCATATCAGGTTCATCAAGGTCTATACCTTTGGTTTCCCAAGTAGTCATGGGCATAAAGTTGTATTCCTGAGCTAGAGTACTGAACCACTTGAATGCTGCTGTCCAATTGGAGACAACTTTGAAAACTCTACCTCCATAGAAAGAATAGGTGGGTGAGTCATTGGGTTCACAAATTCGAGCAATCTTGAGGTGATCATTTGATGGGTGAGCACTGAGACTTTGAACTAAACGTTGACAGAAATCTCTTGATCCTAAGTGAAGTGGAAGGCCAGTGATTGTGACAAAGAGACTAGACATTAAAGGATGTAAAGGACTGATGGATTCTAAATTGAAAATCATGAGATTGGTTTTGAAAATTCCAGAAGTGTAGGTGTAAACACCTCTATCTAATCTAGTCTTTATGGTGAATGATTTTTTGATGCCTGGTGATCTGAATCTGAAAAGTGTGAATTTGGAGTGTCCAGGTCCTATAATTGGAAGAAAGTGAGTTACAAGGGATCCTAAGGTTGATTTGATTACTTCCAAGTTTCAGAGTTTTCTAGAGTCATCCATGACAGTGATCATCACCCATTGAGTTTTGTCTTCTTCAGTTGCATGGACTTTATGGTTGATGTTCCACCAGAGTTGAAGATCACAAGGGAGATAGGCTGTTGGTGCAAATGAGGGACCTGATAAATCCAAAAGAGGGTTGACAGTAAATAGATCAAGGGTCAAAGGTTTTGGATAAGCACTAATCTGAATAGCAGTATTGTCATCAGTCATGATATGTCCACCAGTAATTTGAGTATCTTGATCAATTGTTTCAGGTTCAAGATTCATTTTGAGTAAGTCAGCATCAGGGATTTCTTTTTCTGATTTTTTGAGAGCTGGTTTTTTGTCTGATGGATTGAATAATGGCTGTTTGGTTGTTGAAGTTTCTTGAATTTCAATTTGTTGATCATGAGCTCCTAAGTTTTCAGTGTTTTGAATAGAGTCTGATAAAATGGCTGTTTTCTTGCTGGTTTGTGGTGAGGCTTCTGACATGTCATCATCAGTTTCTCCATTTTCAGGTTGAGTTTTAGAGTCAAGAAGCATTGGATTAGATTTGTCAAGAGAAGGAAGCTTAAGTGATTTTCTTTGACTTTTCAAAAGTCTTCTTCCTTGGAGCGGGGTATCTAAGTTTTTTACCTTTTTGCTGGAGCTGGATTTGATTTTCTTGTTTGATCCATCAATCTGAGTGGGTGTGTTGGGAGATATGTTTTTGTTTTTGGATCTGGAAAAAGGTGCTTTGATTTCTTTGAGAGATATTGAAATTGACAAGTTTGAAGAAAACAAGTAAAAATAGTATTCTACAAGTTTGAGGTAGAAGTTTGAAGCTGGGAATTGAAGATTCTTGGAGAAGAGATGAGTTGAAGGTTGTGTTGTTTTCAAGATGAGTCGAGAGATTGAGAGCAAAGTGATATTTTTGAGAAAGTGAGAAGCTGAATGGTAGAGTTTTTGAATAGAGACAAGTTGAGAATCTTGAAAGTTTCAAAAGTAAAAGAACAATTGAAGATAACTTGGTTCTGAGGATGTTATCAAGGATTATTTTGTTGGAGATCAGTAGTTGTAGTCTAATTCTTTAATTCAGAGTCAAGCCTGATTGAATGTCTTCAGCGGATTACTTTGGAGATCAGTAGTTGTAGGCCTAGTCCCACAGAAGAGTAGCAAAGATCAGCAATTAGTATTGATTCTTACTTGAGTGGGATCCTTAACAGGATAGGAGAAAGATGTGAAATTACATTGAGTACTTACTTTTAATCAAAGTGAAGCTTAGTTGGATGTCTTCAGCGGATTTCTGTGTTGGAGATCAGTAGTTGTAGGACTATTCCTGCAAAGAAGTATAAAATATAAAATTGTTAGTATGGTTTTTTACTCAAGTGGGATCTCTAATCAAGACAAAAAGAATGTATAGATAGATTGAATACTTACTTACTTTGATTCAAAGTCAGGTTTGTTATTCTGGAAGGTTAATAGTTAAAAGGAATAAGGCATTGGCCAGTTTTTTTTGAGTGTAGAACTTATGATTAACAAATCAGAGAGAAGAAATTACAATTGGTGTAAGTATTGAGATTCTTTCTTGTGTCTAAGTCAGAGTCAAAGAAGATTGAACTGGGTACAAGTTCTTTCCAAGAAGTATTTGATTGTTGTTTGTTGATTCAATTGATGTTATACGGATCAGATTCAATGGTGTTGACTCAAAGGTTAAAAGGAGAAGAAAATGATGAAGTAAGCTGATGAGAATAGACTGATAATTGATTTGTAAAAGTGGGTGAGAAGACTTACTTGTTTCTCTTGAGTTGTTGTCTTTAAATATGAGTCAGATGGATATCATGGTGATTGGTAGCGTGGATTAAAGGAAGTAAAAGGCTTGGTTAGTTCAAGTTTAACTGAATTAGATGTTAACACAAGTTGATTACTTACTAGATTGGTTGCTTTAGGGTAGAAGTGGTTGTTACCAACATTGATAAGACTGAGATTTGAGTGTTGAATGAGTTGTTCTGGTCTAAACCAGCGTTGAATGACCTAAGTAATAGACATGGATTCATATCAGTTTGGGTTTTTGATTGAAACTGAGGTTTGTATTTGAGTTTGACCTGGTTAATAGTGATAATTGATAGTGTTTTGATTAAGACTAGATGATTATAAAGTGATGGCATGGTGGTTGAATTAATTAAGGGTGGAAGAAGGCTTCATTTGAATGGAGTCATTGTCAATTAATTGAATTGAAAGGTCTCAGTGTGATTCTTGAGGTCAATTGATGATGATTAGGATGTTTCAGTCTGAGGAAGTGATATTGAACTCAAGTTATTTATGATTCTGATGCTGATATTAGTCTAGATTAACTGTTTGAAGGGTTTGATTCAAGTCTTGGAGTGCTTTTAATTGATTCATTTGATTGTTATGGGTTAAATGATTACATGTGGAAACTCACCAGGTCCAGACACAGTAAGGATTGACAGATTGATAGCTTTTTCTTGA
>KZ121558.1:0-13911 GCA_002157025.1 Melampsora abietis-canadensis | reverse complement strand
CCGCTACATATATCAAGCTGTAGAATAATCACCAGCTTGGCTTGCGCTGGAAGTGAAAGATGCGACATTGAGGAGTTCTTGGCTCTACATACATATCGAACAGAACAGCGAGAAAGAGATCATGATTTTTCTTCTTTGCTCGAACTGGAAGGTTGTTCTTGTGATTTTATTGTCATTGATACACATCCTGATGAAATCCATGGCCAGCTATGTAAATTGTAGTGTGATACAGGCACGCACCAGATGGAGGTGATAGCTTGAGCTACTGTAAGCTATGTAGTATGTATGAGTTGTAGGTTGTAGGAAAAGAAAGGTAAGATGAAAAGGTTTGATTTAAAGAACAAGGATGAGTTACAATGTAGCTTGAGTGGGTGATAAGGATCAGAATATGTAATATAAGATCCGAAAGAAATGAAAGCTGTGCTCAGCTGTGAAAGAGAAGAGAAGAGAGATTTGGAATTTGAAACTTGTTTGATCTGATTATTGCAATCCAATTCCATTCCATCTCGAATAAGTAAAACAAGACTTCATTCATGCACCATCAGCTTACACACACACACACACACACACACACACATGATACAACATCCTTCGATCTTTCATTCCTAATTCGATCTCTCTCTCTCTCTCTCTCGTTTCACTTTCTCACACCAGACTACCGAGACTACACCCTTTTGATAAATTCAAGCAACCAAAACAAATTATAATATCATTCATCTTTCTCAATCTACTTTCTTCCTTCCTTCCTTCCTTCGACCCGTGGTGATGTCAAATCACATCTTGGGCGACGACGAATCAGACGACGACTTCGGTGCTTTCAATACTCATCCTCCTTCTCAACATCAACATCAACATCAACATCAACATCAACATCAACATCATCAACAACAACATCGACCTACAATCCAAATTAACTCAAACCCTTCTTCTCGTCAAGTTCCTCAAGATCCTTTCTCTCCTGTAGAATACCATCAAAACCCACTTGAATCTCATCAACCTTATTATCATTCATCTTTTCATCATTCTCAAGAAGGTTATCATCCTCATAGTCCAGCTGACGAAGAAGATACTGTATTTCAATCTGACAGAAAACATCAATCTACCTCTACTGGCATCTCCGGCTTTGAACAAGATCAAAACCCCGCAGCTTATAGCGGCGGGAATCCGAGTAACCCTTTGGGTACTATGCAAGATTTGTCACATAGTCAACAAGCACCTGCATATCAACCTTTCTTTGACGACTCAGATAGTCCACAGGAACATCATCGCAATATGAGCTCAAACTCAAACGGATTGTACGCTTCATTGGCTAATCGACGTCGATCAGCTGTTCCAAATTCAAGTTCTATGGACTCTGGTTTACCACTTTCTTACACAGGAGCCATGCCAGCTGGAATCCCTCCTCCTTCAGCTCAAGGATCTAAATGGGCATTAGAAGAGGATTATGAAGACGATCTATCGGGTATTCGAAGTATACCACTTGTCGATGCACCTGGTGGACCGAGTAGTACATCAAGTAAATGGGCCAAACAGAAGACCAAGCGACCGTCGTTGAAAGAAACGATCACAAATCTATTCAGTAGACAACCCAAGGAGCTTACTGGAGAAAGACTGATATACCTCAACGATGTTGCTCGAAATGAACGTGAATTCAAGTACATGAGCAACTATGTTAGTACAACCAAGTACAATGTGGTCACCTTCTTACCCAAGTTTCTTCTAGGTACGTATCTTTCCTTCCACCAGTTCTTGGGTTTCACAGCTTCCATCCTTATCTTGAAAATCGAATGATGTTGAAATTCCTGATTGGCATGGCTGCTCGTTTATCCCAATTTCTCGATATACGCTAATCTGACTCTTTTTTTATCCTCAATTTCAGAACAATTCAGTAAATACGCCAATCTCTTCTTTCTCTTCACCGCATGCATTCAACAAATCCCCAACGTATCCCCCACAAATCAATATACTACCATCGCACCCCTCTCCCTAGTTCTTTTGGTCGCCGCCTTCAAGGAAATGACGGAAGACATCAAACGTCGAAATTCAGACTCCGAACTTAATGCCCGGCATGCTCAAGTTCTCGTCGGTACTTCATTTGTTGAAAAACCTTGGCGTGATATCAAAGTGGGAGATGTGGTTCGACTGGAGTCAAATCAACATTTCCCTGCAGATATCGTCCTTCTGGCCTCTTCTGAACCTGATGGTCTAGCTTACATCGAGACTAGTAACCTAGATGGTGAAACAAACTTGAAGATCAAACAAGCTCATCCTAGTACAAGTAACTTGACAAGCCCTTCTATGGTTGCCAGCTTGAGTGGTCACCTTCGATCTGAGCATCCTAATAACTCACTTTATACTTATGAAGGTACATTAACAATTCAATCGAGTGGTCATATGCAAAAAGATATCCCACTCAGTCCCGATCAGATGTTATTGAGAGGAGCTCAACTTCGGAATACAGCCTGGATGTATGGTTTGGTTGTGTTCACTGGGCATGAAACGAAATTAATGAGGAATGCAACGTGCGTGATGGGTTTTGCACAGGCGCGAGCTTACTGGCATCTTTTATGACCATTTTTTTGCGTGAAGTAATCGTACCTTTTTGATTTCATATCTTACAGGGCTACACCTATCAAGCGAACGGCAGTGGAACGGATGGTGAATGTACAGATTGTGTTTCTGTTCATCATCTTACTGGTTTTATCTGTTGGATCATCAACCGGAAGCTTCATCAGAACTGTGGGTCTCTTGGAGCAATTCATGTCTCTGAGTTTCATAGTGCTCAAAACCATCTTGGCATGTCTTTGTTCTTTTCGGTAGTACTCAAACAGTGGTCAGATGTGGTATCTCTTGGAACCGGCAACTGCAGGGGGAGGCAAGCTGACGACATTTATTGAAGATATCTTGACATTCATCATTCTTTACAACAATCTTATCCCTATCTCGTGAGCTATTTTTGCATCCTCCTCCACTATAACTGAAAGGCATATCTTTGAGGGTGTGATTTACCGATCCTTAACCTTTGATAGGCTCATTGTGACAATGGAAGTGGTCAAATTCCAGCAAGCAGTCTTAATCAACTCGGATCTAGACATGTACTATTCAGTTTCTGATACACCTGCGCTCTGCCGAACATCATCACTGGTAGAAGAACTAGGGCAAATCGAATATGTCTTTTCAGACAAAACAGGCACTCTGACTCGTAATGAAATGGAATTCAGACAATGTTCGGTAGCGGGAATTGCTTATGCTGATGTAGTTGAAGAACACAAAAGAGGAGAAGTATTCACATTTGATGATTTGGCTAAAAACTTACAAAAGGGAGATGACCGAGGTAAAGTGTTATCAGAGTTTTTGACTCTACTTGCTACTTGTCATACGGTGATTCCTGAAGAAAAGGATGGGAAAGTGATCTATCAAGCTAGTAGTCCTGATGAAGCTGCTTTGGTAGCTGGTGCAGAAGTCTTGAAACATCGATTCACAGTCAGTTATCCTCTCGATCTACAGCCTGAGCTTATCGTTGACGGTTTTGTTTTTTTCCAAAGGTTCGTAAACCTCAATCTATCATGATTGAGGTGAATGGACGCCAACAAGAATTTCAAGTGCTCAACATTCTCGAATTCAATAGTACACGTAAAAGAATGTCATCGATCGTTCGTGCACCGGATGGGAAGATCAAGCTGTATTGTAAAGGGGCTGATACGGTGATTCTCGAACGTTGCGCAGCCCATCAACCATATAAAGATGCTACATTAGTCCACCTTGAGGAATATGCCACTGAAGGATTGAGGACATTATGTATTGCGATGCGAGATATTCCGGAAGAAGAATATAAGCCATGGTCAGCGATATACGATAAGGCAGCAGGCACAGTAAATGGTCGAACAGAAGCATTGGATAAAGCCTCTGAACTGATAGAAAAGAATTTATTCTTGTTAGGCGCCACAGCAATTGAAGATAAATTGCAAGAAGGAGTACCTGATACGATTTATACTTTACAACAAGCTGGAATCAAAGTTTGGGTTTTGACGGGTGATCGTCAAGAGACTGCTATCAACATCGGGTTGAGCTGTAAATTGATTTCTGAAAGTATGAGTTTGGTGATTGTTAATGAAGAGACTGCGGAGGCTACCAATGAGTTTATCAATAAGAAATTGCTGGCTATCAAGAGTCAGAAAAATGTTGGGGATTTGGAAGAATTGGCCTTGGTGATTGGTATGTATTCTTCGTCTTTTTTTCTATTGATCAACTCGAAATAGTATTTAACTTTTTTTTTCGTTTAGATGGGAAAAGTTTAGGATTTGCTTTGGATCGATCGATGTCCAAGTCGTTTCTAGAACTTGCTATCTTATGCAAAGCAGTTGTGTGTTGTAAGACTCTCATCTCAATTTTTCATATCTGCTATATCCCTTTCATGGATGATATCTCTTGTTCAGAACTAATAAGGTTCTCCGAATTTTGGTGATCTTATCAACAGGTCGAGTCTCACCATTACAAAAAGCATTAGTAGTCAAACTTGTAAAAAAGAATGTCAAAGGTTCAATCACATTGGCCATTGGAGATGGAGCAAATGATGTGAGTATGATCCAAGCCGCTCATGTTGGGGTTGGGATTAGTGGTGTAGAAGGATTACAAGCGGCNGCTCGATCGGCAGATGTGGCGATCAGCCAATTTAGGTTCTTGAAGAAACTTTTGTTGGTTCATGGGACTTGGAGTTATGTTAGATTGAGTAAACTGATCTTGTATTCGTGAGTCACCTCTATAGAAAAAGTCACGTTTACTTTTCAAGACTTAGTACTTATGTCTTTTTTGTTTATACTTGTCGGGGTTCAATAGTTTTTATAAGGTATGTGTCTTTAAATATTGCGACACTAGGAGCTTACTATCTCATCCGTGGCTAAGAACGATTCATCACATCTTTCTTCGTAGAATATTACATTGTATCTCATTGGATTTTATGTGAGTTTTATCGAAAACATCTTCATCACATGCTACCACATTTCCACAGGGTATTGACATCTTGTTTGATCTGCCATTCACAGTTTTCATTTGTGAATGGATTTTCCGGTCAAGTTCTATTTGAATCATGGACATTAACATTCTATAATGTGATCTTCACAGGTATACAAGCCCTCCAACTTATATTTTCCTTCAACTTGCATGACTGATGGGTTCTGCTCATTTGCCTCGGATCTGTCTTCTAGTGATGCCTCCATTTGTTTTGGGTGTTTTTGATCAATTCGTCAGTGCTCGTATGTTGGATCGATATCCTGAACTATATACATTAGGTCAACGAAATGTTTTTGTAGGTTTTTTAAAATCTTATCTAGTTTAGCTCTGCATGGTTTTTGATAATTTCATTTAATTGATGTGGTTAATCAGTTTACACGGAGGATATTCTGGGAATGGGTGGCTACAGCAGTATTTCATTCAATCGTAAGTACTTTGTCCAGAGTTTATCAAATACTTTTTCCTGATCACTTGGTTTCCTTCAGGTGATCTTTTTCTTTACGGCTGTGATCTTCAACCAAGATTTGATCTTCAATCAGGGATGGGTTGCTGGTCAATGGGTTTGGGGTACTACAGCTTACCTTGTGACTTTAATGACGGTACTAGGAAAAGCAGCTCTGATATCAGAGTGAGCTTGATTTTTTTTATCTGATAAGGATCATCAAAACTGATGTTGGTCTTGTCTTTGGTGATAGTCTTTGGACAAAATGGACATTATTAGCAATCCCAGGATCATTTGCACTAACGATGATCATCTTACCACTCTATGCTACTATTGCTCCTAAGATTGGAGTTAGTAAAGAGTATTATAATTTGATGCCTAGGATGTTATCTTCACCGGTTTTCTATTTGGCATTATTCTTGATTCCTGTCACTTGTTTGATTCGAGATTTGGCTTGGAAAGGGTATGTGGTTTTGTTTGCTCAAGTATATTCGGGGGAAACAAATTGACGGGTTTGAGTTTTCTTAGGTATAAGAGATTGTTTAGACCTGAATCTTATCATGTGGTACAAGAAATTCAGAAATTCAATTTACCTGATTATAGACCAAGGATGGAACAATTTCAAAAAGTAAGTTTTTTTTCTGTTTTAAGACTAGATCAAAAACCCCGAGTTTTCAATTTCATGAAACCGAATGAACGATTGATTTTTTTTGGTGTTGATGATGTATCATAGGCTATTAAGAAAGTTAGAGCAGTTCAAAGGTTACGAAGGAACAGAGGATTTGCATTTTCACAAACTGAAGAAGGACAAGAACAGTTGATTAGAAGTTATGATGTAAGTTTGATGGATAAAGAGGAGAATTGAAATAGAAGTTGAATTGATTGAGACTTGGTTTTTGGTTTTTATTTCTTTTTGATCTAGACAACTATTCAAAAAGTAAAAGGATAACCAATTCATCAATCCGAATCATGCATCACAACTCCTTTAAATCTTCTTTTCCTTGACGTCTTTTTACTTCTTCTTCTTTTCTATGAATTGCTTGTTTAATAGACTTTGACTTATTTGCCTGTCTGCCTTTTGTGGACCTTTTAAAACTGATTTTTTACTTATTTGATCATAAAGATTACTTATTTATTACTTTGCTTTGCTTCTTTGGTCTTTTAATGTTGTGTTTTTTTCCCTGGTCCAGTGACTATGTTGTGTGTGTGTGGTTTCCTTCGTTTTATTCATTTTTACACCTTTATATGTGTGTGTGTTTTCTTTTTTGCATTAGATCTTTGTTTTATGTTTTGTTTTTACCCCCGAATGACTACACATATGATTTACTAATTTTTGAGAAGAAAAGGAGAAAGGAATGAAATAAAAAAAACTTTTGGAAGTTTTTTTTTTTTAGTTTTTCATGGTGATGATGATGATGATCAATTTATGAATTTCTTTTCCTTTTTTGGAGTTTCTTTTTTGTTTGGTTCATGATTGGGTGTCAGTTTGGATGTAGTTGAGGTTTTAGGGATCATGAGAAGGATGGAAAGTTGTTGGGATGAGGTCTTTCTTTTGTGACAGTGTAGCTTACATGTGTGAGGGTTTTATTTTGCTCATTTGTGTGTTTTGTTATGACATTTCTTTCATATATATTCATGAATATCTACACAATGTAAATAGGATCCCATTATATACACCCCCCCTACTTTGGTCCATGCACCCCCTTAAATGCCTGAGGGGTTTTGGTCAAGCCTCAGGCCAGACTTAACAAACCCCTTTGCAACTTGGGTTTGACTCCATACAAAACAAAACTTCACTTTTCAATTGCAAGACACAACTTATTCCTCAAAGAACTTGATCTCTGTCATCTTTACCTCATCTAAGCACAACTGGATTCTCTTGCCAGATGTTTTCAAATCTGACTATAGCCCGTTGGGATTCCTGCTTTCCAGTGTGAATAAAGCTCAGGCTGAGCATAGCAACCTTTTACAGATTTTTTGTGACTAGACCATCTTTCAATCTGTGTACAGGTAGCATCAGAAAGTTCATGTCACCCCTGGGGCAAGAAACATCACTACAGCATGTGTAATACACACAGGGTGGGGCCCTGGGGGTGAGAGGAACTTTCTGATGATACCTGTACAGTCATTCAAGACAAGCTTACTCAATTTTGCCCGCAAAACCCAACCAAATTGGCGGGGAATGTTTTGCAAGGTTTTCTTAAACGACTGTAGAACAATCTTTGGTTCTCCCAGATCTTGGCATGATGCTTTCTTTGAAAGGTTGGTGGTGATTGATTATGCTTTCTTTTGTCTGACGTTTGAGCATGATTGTGAAACATGGAATGGGAAGATTGTTCATTTTTGTCACTGAAAATAAGGTGCAACATAAACAAATCTAAACTCATCCCTTGCTCCTAGGGAGTTGAACCCGAGTTGCAAAGGGCTCTGTTAAGTCAGGCCTGAGGCTTGACCAAAACCCCTTAGGCTTTCAAGGGGGTGCATGAGCCAAAGTAGGGGGGTGTATATACTGGGATCCTATAATTACAAAATGAATATATGTGTACTTTTTCTACCTTTTTAGGGGGCTTCTATTTTCTTTTTGATCTGTACATAGAGGAATTGGTTTATCTCTTGCTGAGTTTTATTTTTTCAATGGAAAAATATGTTTTTCTTATGAATAGTGGGGTTCAAGTCAAAATTTCCAAACAGAAATTTTACAACTTCCAAGACAGTTTTATAAGATTGAAATTGCCTAAAAAACCATGAGCAGGCTTAAAAAGTGTTTAAATATAAGCCTTTGTGTTTTATAAGAAAAAACAAGTGCTCTGAGACAAAGGTAAAAACAATTGAAATTGACTAAAGAAGGATCAAGACCTGTGATCCTTGGAAAAAAACTGAAAAAAGATTCCAAACATATGATTCTTGTGAAAGAAACCAAAAGAAACAGTGATCTTTGTCTCAAAACAGAACTTGAGAAAAAATTAATCAAGCCTGAACAAAAATCCATTGGCTAGGAAGTCAGCTCTTTCAAGATACCACCTCCCAGTATTGTTTTTGAATCAATTCAACTTCCTCCACAATGCAACAATGGTCTGAACGTGCTTAAATCATGCAAGATCTCACATTAGCCTGTGTGTGGGAACATTTAGATCAACACAGGACTTTTCAATGTACAACAACAACAAAGAGCCAGACTATCCCACCAATGGCCAGCTTTTGTATCCCAACAATCCTGCGGAAGCCAAGCGGTATGATGTCATTCTCAGTAAAGAAAAAAAATTGGCTGAAGCTCCTGCTTGAGTTAGCAAAATGCACTATCTACTTCCACAATACAAAGTGCCTCATGTCTTGCTGTTCAACTGTCCCCACATGCTCCATGAATGTTGCAAGGAATTTTGACAAGCAATGCATACAACCCTTGAAGAATTCAAAGCCCTCAGAGATTTGATGCAGGACCATCCAAGCTTTGTTTCAAGTTCTAATAATCCCCAACCACCAGTCAAGCATCAGATTTCCATTACTCTGGAGCGTATTGGTAGTAACAGAAATGGTGTGTGTGTAAGCTAGTTCTCACAGAATTATAAAGTGAGCCGTGGTCAAGTTGTCAAGTGCACTTGACAAGTGATCAATGCAATTCTTGGACAAGGCAATAATTATCTTGGTTGTCCTCTGGCCAATTTTTGGAAGGATACCTCGAGTGTCTTGCAGCAAGACGGTTTTTCAGGATGCATTGGTTTTGTGGATGGAAATACCATCCCTTTGTATCAACGGCCCACATTGGATGGAGAAGTCTTCTTTGATCAAAAACACTCTTATCCAATCAATGCACAAGTATTATGTGATTGAGGTATCACTTACCTTTATGCCGGCTGGCCTGGATCTTGTTGTGATAGCCCAGTCAATGCTAAGACCAATATGGCTAGAAATCCAGACAAATAATTCTTGCCTGGTCAGTAGCTGTGATTATATCTTTGATCAATCTATTTTTCAGGTGAGTACATTGTTCCTGGTTCAGCATACATGCCATCAGACACAGTTGTCCCTTCTTACAAAGGACCAGCTGCCAAAATCAAAAGAAATAAAGAATTCAACTGGTGTGGGGTAAAGGTGTGTGTCCATAACAAGCACTGTAATGGAATCTTGAAAGGACGCTGGGCCTCTCTACAAGGACTATGGCTTGTATTACATGAAAAGGATTATATGGATCATATTCTGAAATGGATCAAATGCTGTGTGGTTTGTCATAATATGCTTGCTAATCTTGGCAATGCATGGGACAACCTTACAGAACCAATATTAGAAGACAATATCTGGATTCCAGGTAATGAAAGGGATGTTTGAGGTACGCAAGACATGGAAAGTGGGAGGTTAAAAAGAGAGCAAGTCAGAGATCATGTGGTAGCTTTCCACTGGAAAACTGGGTTTCTCCCAATTGTAGATCCTTGCCTACCTGATTGAAATCCTTGTCAGAGAAGTCATCTTTGTTTGAATGGTTGTATTTTTTTTATCAAACTTTTATCTCACCTATCAGACTTGTTTCTCTTGTAGGAGTTCTCATGTTTTGTACTCAACTAAATAGTGTAAACTGTCATCACACTTATCAGAAAAACTCCTTTGTAATAATTCTCACATTTTGTATCAACTGAATAGTGTACACAGTGGCATCAATTGCAATTCAAATGGTTGTTTTACAAAATGAAAATACAACACTTTTTTGATACTTGAGCAATTCAGAACAACCTTTGTTTTTGTTCAATATTTTACTCTTTGATACTTGAACAATTTAGAACAACATTTTTTTTGGTTTGATATCTTAACAATTCAAAAGAACATTTTTTTTGATTTGATGGGTTTTAATGATAAGATCCATGGAAACAAAAGGAAAACATGTTGGTATATGACAAATATAGTTAGGATTGGAAAAATTGTTGCTAATTGTTGTGTAGTTTGATCTTGACTTATCATTTACATTTGTTTTTTTTTCTTTATTGTTATTGGTTTCTTCTGCGTTTTCATTATAAGTTGTTGTCAAGGTTATGCTTCTATTATTTGCTCATATGTGTGCTCCTTAACTCTTCAGTCACTTGTACACTTTTCTATAAAAGCTACCTATGAGTCGCAGAAAGGTTTTGATCCTCATTTCATCAAAACCTTTCTCATTCTATCACTAATAAGCTTCTAGAAATACTTACGACGTATTTGCTTCCTTGTGATTGACTCATAGGTAAGCTTACTAGTTTCTCTCTCTGAATGTTTTTCTCTCTTGTGTTGACTTTATGTACAAAGTTGTGTCCTCATTTGCTTTGAAATCTCATCTTATCAAAACCTTTCTCATTCTATCACTAATAAGCTTCTAGAAATACTTATGACATATTTGCTCCTTTGTGATTGACTCATTTAGAACAACATTTTTTTTGGTTTGATATCTTAACAATTTAAAAGAACATTTTTTTTGATTTGATGGGTTTTGATGATAAGATCCATGGAAACAAAAGGAAAACAATCAGATATTAATAACTTGAACTTACTGAGAACTTAAGGTTTGATGAAGAACCTGAAGTAGATAAGCCAATTCTTGATTTTCTATATAATGACAAGGGGTTTGATGATGAACTTGAAGTAGGCAAGCCAATTCTTGATTTCTTGTCAAATTGAAGTAGGTGAGATAAGTCAGTTCATGATTTCTTATCTAATGATAAGGGTTTTGGATGATGGACTTGAAGCAGATGATTTGATTATTGATAATGTGATGGTTTTTATTGATGATGAATTTGAGATATATGTGTTAATTTCCTATTGATACAATGGAGTTTGATACAAACTTGATGAACTTGATAACTTATTGATAACTCAAAAGAGATATCTTTTCAATGATACATTTGACAAGTTGATTTTGTATCAGTGACTCAATGTTTTGTAAATGAGATTGAACATGATGAACAAGTTGATATAAATGTGATTGGGGTGAGGACAATTGTGGTTTCTTGTTGATGTACTTGAGAGTGTACTTGAGAGTTTTGCGTGAACTGAGTTGAAAAGTTGATTGGGATGAGCTGAGTTGAAAAGTTGATTGCAATTAACTGAATTGAAAAGTGGATTGCAATGAATTGAAATAGATGAATGAAATAAAGAGATGAGTCAGAAGGAAGTTACAAGTTTTTACTTGGAGGTTGATTGCCTACAAAATTTGGATTTGCTGGTCAGTTAAGCTATCCATCTTGATAAAGATGCATCAGAATGAAAGCTTACACAAGTGCAGACAAAGGAATGACTGCATTGAGGAACTGTGAAACCTCTTTGGGAGTTTTGCCACAAAGGGAAAGTTCTTGAGCAAACTTGGCAAATTCAGAAATCTCTGTTGGAGCGGCTTCATTCTCAGCTTGTTTTTTGGCCTCAAGATGGTTTGTCTTGAATGTTGCTTTCCCCCAATTCAATTAATGGTTATCCCCCTTGCTTTTCAACACCTCCATGGCCTGGCATTGCTTGTTGTTGGCCTTGAGCTTGGTTGTTCTAGCCTGGCTGCCAGTCATCAAAGCCAGAGCTATGGGATTCTTCATTTCCTTACTAAGGAGTGTTGAAGGATCAATAGGTGGCAGGGGCTCCATTGTGAGAGATGAGAGAGTTGCTCTTCCTTTTCCCTTGGCCTTCTTCCAGGGAGGGGAAGCAATTTCCAAGTTGTTGCTATTGAGAGCTAACTCACTAGATGTGAAATCATTCAACTTGCAACTTCTCTTTAGGGAAGCTTGTTGGGGAGCTTGAGTTTTCTTCTTGGGAGGTATAAGGATTTCTGAGTTGTTGCTATCAAGGAGTAAATCACTAGGTAAGAGAGTATCTTCTATACCTTCATTTAAAAGCCGTTTGGCTTCCATCTTGTCAATGTACATTGGTTTTTTCTCTTTGTCATGATTGTTTTTCTCTTGATGGTCTTCACTCTGATCAATCTCATCACATTCTTCATTGTTGTTTTCTTTGTTTCCTTTGTATTTGTTCTTTTCATTTTCTTCATTTTCATTTCCTTTGTGTTGTACCCTTTCATTGTTGGTGGTCACGCTGGCTGGAACAATGGAGGCATTATAGTTGGCAGGAGGTTCAATCAGAGGTGGAAGGGGGAGAAAATCATATTTGTCTCGTTCTTCTTGCTCTTTGAAGGATTTGATGACCCGTTGCAACACTGAGTATGATGCTTGCTGAGTTGTTAGACAGGTGTAATCATCATCATCATCATAAGCATCAGGAGCAGATCTGTTATCAGAAGAAGATTTTTTGGTGAATAAGAGGTCAGAAGGCAAGCCATTGTGGCTGTCAGATTTTCATTTCATTTTATTTCATTTCATTTTGTATTCTTTATGTTTACAATTTTATTATTTTTTATTATTTTTATTCCCATGAGTTTATGTGGAGAAGATTGAAGTGTGAAATATTGAAGAAGTTGAAGGAAAAAGTCAAATTTTATGGGTTTTGGGTGGTTGTCTAATGTAATTTATATGGGGTTATGAGAGGTGTACAGGATTCAAGTCCAAGTTTTGAAGTTATGGGTTTAAAACAGGGTGACTAAAAATATTATGGATTAAAGGAGTTATGTAGAAAGTCCTATGGTTTTTTGGTTATGGGTTTAGATAAGGTCAAATTTTGAAAATTGAAGATATTCAGAAATAAGGCTAGTGGTAAACTAAGGGTGGTAAACTGAAAAGGAAAGTAGGGTCTGATTGGCCAATTTGAAACTCAAACATTATTTTTGAAATCTGAGAAAATGTCATTTTCAATCACAATGATGCAATCCAAGGGTACCACAGCACACTTTCAGGGTAGATTTTACTGGCACATGGGATAATTCAAAATTAATTTATTCATCTTACTCATCATCCTTAGTGGTACTATCAAGTGGAAAGCACGGTAAATCCCAATTACAAAGATTTTGACTAATTTGCATTTGCTTTTTAGGCATACAACCATTAGAGTTACAGTTTAGCTTTGCTGGCAAAGTGGTAGAGTGTGGAATTGTCTTTCTTTTTGTCTCTTCAGATCTTCTATGTAGTCCCTTTTTTCATTTTTATTTTAGGTTTTATGGTAAACTAGCGGATTTCCGGTTTTTGTGGTAAACAGCTCAGTTTCAGTGTGACATGTGTGCTTGAAAGTTTGCCCATTATCAATGTGTGGGCGCTTAATCTTTCCATTTGTTTCAATCTGGGGGTTTATATGTGGGAGCTTTGTGTAAAAGTTGTTGGAAGTTGAATTTCGAGTTTAAGGGTTGTTTTCTGTCCCACTTTTCTTTGTTGGGTGCTTTGAATTTGTTATATATAAAGGTCTTCCTTCCATCAACCTTTTAGTGTTTTTGGTTAGCAAAAACATTTATTAGAATAATAGAATTAGCCTTGTATCTCCTTTATTAGTATCTAGGTAATAACCATTGTAGAGCTGAAATTTGATAATTTAGACCCTTATTCTCTTTTGAATAGTTTCTAGTTGAGTTTGGTGCT
>MWRH01013469.1:0-11986 GCA_002157025.1 Melampsora abietis-canadensis | reverse complement strand
GCAGTCAAAGACATCTTCTGTACTAGAGTTATTTACTCCTACAGATTATACCCTTTCGAGCACTGTATAGCCCTTGCTGTACTATTATTACCACATTGGCTAATCTATCCTCAATTGAATCACTTGAAGAACCAAAGCAAGCTTTTGAAACTTTAGTCTCACAACATGGTTCCGACAACAGGATAGTAACTGCAAATACACTCACAGAATTATTCAGCTTGAGATACAACAGCTCAATTGGAATTACCAATTACATTGCTTGAGTTCAAGACTTACAAAGCAAGATCCGTGACTTGACTGCGGGTGACAAGGATCTTCAGCTCTCCAACAAGCTATTTTCCATACTCTGAGTCAACAGCCTACCTAGAAACAAATTTGGACTTATCATACAACACTTCCTATCCAATATCAAAATGATCTCAACAAGTGATGTATGTGCTCAATTACGCCTTGAAGCTAACTCAAGTTCAAGCAACAAAGAAAAGTTCAAAGAAGTATACTCTGTCAAGATGAAAAGACCAATGCGACCCAACAACAGACGTGTAGGAAAATCACCAAAAGATCTATGTCATATTCATCCAAATTTGAAACACACCAATGAACAATGCCACACACAACGTAAAAATGAAAACAAAGATCCTGGTTTATTATCTACCGAAGAAATGGCTAGAAGATACAAGTCATCAATGAGAAACCCACCTCAAAATAATCCATCTACCTCAAATGTGGTATCTTCTCACATAGCCATCAAAAATTCCGTTACGTACAATTTCATTACTTACTCCGCATACAACGCTTCAACCAAAACAAACATAACTACAGACTTCTTAATTGACAGCGGTGCTAACACACACATTGCATGTCAAGCAAATCTCCTATCCAACATACATTCTATTCCCTTTGTCAACATATCCAGGATAGGAGGACAAAATAAACAAGTTTCTGCAAAACTAGCTGGTACTGCATATATAAGCGACACCACCATGTCTGGGCAAAATAGACCTGTCGAAGTTGAAGATGTACCATTGATGCCTGATGCTGGAGTAAATATCATTTTGGTGTCATCCATGATTAAGGATGGTGCTGTATTATCAAGCAACAAATCCAATCTTATTCTTAAAAATCATGTGAATGATTACGTTATAACTAGTCAAGAGACAGATGGTCTAGTCCTGGCACAGGCACGTCAATCTCCTAATTTCTTTCCCGCACCTGCAAAAGTCCCCCTGACGTCTGGCATCAACACTATGGACATTGGAACTATAGGTCATTATCTAAAGTTTCTCCATCCTCATCAAAGAAAATCGACTGTGAACCTTGCTCCTTGTCAAAAGCACATTGACTTCCATTTTTGTCTCACTTCCCCAAATCCGATACTCCTTTGTTTTGTATTCATAGTGATGTAATAGGCCCTATGCCTTCTCCCTTGCTTGGTGGAGGAAAATACATTGAATCTTTTATTGATGATGCTACCAGATATACTTGTATTAAAATCATGCAATTAGAATATGAAGTTTTTACCCATTTTCTACAATTCATCTTTGAATTGGAAAGATATCAAAACAGAAAAGTTGCAATATTCAAATCAGATTGTGGTGGTGAGTACACCCCAAACCAATCCTCCCAATACCTTGCTCAACAAGGAATCACCTTTGAGAGAGCACCTGCAGAAACTCCCAAACAAAACTCTGTATCTGAAAGATATGGACGCTCCCTCATGGAAAGAACAAGATCAATCATGATTGATGCCAGTATTCCAAATTTCCTTTGGGGAGAAATTGTTATGTCAGTATCCTTTATTCTCAATATCTCTCCAAATGCCTCCATCGACATGGAAACACCACAAACACTACGGAACTCAGGTATTATTGGAGCACACCAAGTCAACAACGATTTCTTAAGAGCAATAGGTCGTGCTGCGTACCCACTTCTGAAATCATCAGAATACACCAAACTCTCTGCACGTTCCAAGCTATGCGTTCATGTAGGATATGAAAAAGGCGCAAGGGTATATTGCCTATGGGACATCAAGGATAGAAAAATAATTGTTGCTTGTAATGTAATATTCAATGAACGACTCTTTCCATTCAAAGACAAAACCAACCCACTGATAGAAACTCTAGATACTGACAACATTTTTTTTCCAATAAGCCTATCATTCGAACACCAAACCACTACAGAAGAAGCTGATGGCAAATTGCAGAATCTTGAGCTTGAGATCACATCAAAAGATCAAGAGAGAAATACACCAACAGTCCCAAGAATACCAACTATCCCTCCTGCACCCCTCTTCCCAGAAATCGCTTTTTTCCCATCATCATCAAGATTTTCCTTTTCAAATGTACCACAAGAATCCAACGCACCAATTATACAAGCCAATCCCATTGAAACTACCCACATATCCACAAATTCGTCCCCGTTTCCTTTCCCCTGTACATTTGACACCAACTTCACCAAACTTTCCAGAGTTCTCAACATCTGACTATCCAACAAACCCCCCACCACAACCCAAAAATATAATAGAATTTACTCCCAAAACACTCATCCCGCTCTCAAAATCAATACATGCTCCCAAAAATCAAACATCAATATCAGAAACTTCAGAAAAACAAAAACAATTAGAACAGCAAAAAGAATTAGAATCAAGATCAGAGAAAGAAAAGCAAAAAGAATTAGAATCAAGATTAGAAAAGGAAAAGGAAAGGAGAAAGAGAAAGAAAAAGAAAAAGAAAAGCAAAAAGAACTTGAAAAAGCAAAACAAATCAAACGTCAAAAGGAATTGGAATCAAGACTAGAAAAAGAGAAACAAAAACAAATTAAACAACAAAAAGAATTAGAATCAAAATTGGAAGAAGCAAAAAAAAACAAGTCATACACAAAAAAGAACTGAAATTACAATTTGAAAAAGATAACGAAATAGAAAAAGAAAAACAAAAAGAAAAAGAAATCATAGAAAAGAACAACAAATCAAATTCTCCTGGGAACTCTCAAGCACAACCTTTGCATAAACAACAACCAAAAATTATCCCAAACCCTACGTCTTTATGTCCTGCTTGTGACCGTAAACCACCTCTACGCTATGGAAACCTTACAATCTATGCTGCAAAAAGAAGTGCTGATTGTCCCTTGTATGCCAAAGCGATGAGAGGAAATGAAAGAGAAATTTGGATCAAGGCCATGGAAAGCAAGTTTAATTCACTGACTTCTCACAATGTTGGCAAATTAGTCGATGCTCCCTCAGAAGCAAATGTTATAGGAGGTATGTGGCGCCTAAAAAGGAAACGTGATGAACATGGAAACATTACAAAATACAAAGCAAGATGGGTATCTCTAGGAAACCATCAGATATGGGGTGTCAACTACAACAAAACATTTGCATCTGTTGTCCAATCAGATACTATGAATATGCTCTTTTCTCTCTGTGCCTCCGAGGATTGGGAAATGAAGCAATTTGATATATGCACCGCTTTCCTAGGTGGAAAGAACAAAATGCCTGTTTACACAAGACAGGTTCAAGGTTTTTACAATCCAAGCTCTCCAGAGAAAGTTTGGCTGCTCAAGCAATTGATCTACGGAGCAAAACAAGCTCACCAAGAATTCAATGCCAATCTAGAAGAAAAACTTTGGAGTATTGGTTTTGTTCCCTACAAAGACAACAACTCCCTATTCACCTTTTGAAGAGGTTACAAAGTCATCCACATACCCATGTTTGTTGACGATGGTTTAGTTTTCTCAAATTCCAAATCCTTAACCAAAGAAACCAAGGAAAAACTAGAACAATTATACAAACTCGTATGGACCACTGATCCTAAACTACACCTTGGCAGCAAGCTCACATGTGATAGACCGAACCATACAATTCATTTGTCTCAAGAGAATTACCTCAAGAACGTTCTCGACCGTTTCAACATGACACATTGCAATACCATATCCACTCCTCTTCCAAGTTCTGTTGAATTATCCCCCGGAACTTGTGAAGAAATCGCAGATGCTGCTCACCTGCCCTACCAAAAAGCCATTGGCTGCCTCAACTGGGCTGCTGTCCACACTTGACCAGACATCCAATATGGCGTATGAACACTAGCCCATTACTCATCAAAATACACATATAGACATTAGCAGGCCGTGAAACATCTCCTCAGATATGTTCAAGGAGCTTTAGAGCGCGGCATATTGTTCAAAAAGCACAACACACCATCAACCAAACTTTGCGCTTATGCTGATGCCAACCATGCAGCCTGTACCAAAACTTGCAGATCAACAACAGGTTACATATTCACTCTAGGCGGATCCCTAGTTAGCTGAAAAAGTTGTTGCCAACCTACTGTAGCTCTTTCAACCACGGAAGCAGAGCACATGGCACTCGGAGACTGTGCTAAACACTGTCTATGGTTTTGTAGGATGATATCTCATTTGACTCAGACCCCAATTCCAATTTCTCCCATATCTCTACCACCGCTCAGTGTTTTTAACAACCACAATGGAGCAATTTTCTTATCTCAAGAGTCTTCCACCAACAGTTGATCAAAGCACATAGATATCAGACACCACTTCATTTGTGATCTAGTATTTTCACATCAAATATCCACTCACGTGATTGATACAATGCTAATTCCAGCCAATTTCCTCATAAAGAATGCTCCAAAAGAAATGCTAAATTGCCGTTGGTTCCTGATAGGGAATGTAGACACCAAAGAAGTTCATCTTATATCCACAAACACACTTCCTGTTCCCATAAAAGTGTTGAGCAAGGGGGGATGTTGATACCCAAATGTGTATCACTAATACTCAACACTTATTTATGTCTTAGCACTCAGCTCATTTCCTGATCTCATGCTGAGTTGCTTTCCTTCTTTGATCACATTTGTATGAATCAGTTTACCTGATCCTCTTAGCTCAGCTTGAAACAATTGTATATAATAAATCTATTTTGTGATTCATTTTGAGATTCTTGCTCTTTAATTGAAAATTCATCTATATAGATTCATTAATACTCAATCTTACACTCAGAGACATCAAAGCTCTACACTGGTCACTTCACATGTTTTCTTTCAAGTGACAATCAATAGGTTACATATCACTAATATTTCACTTCTCTGTCTCATTAGATCAAATGTCCTCACATGATTCAATGTCCAATATCCTGCTAGAACTCAGCAATTTTTCAATCTTACACTTCAACTGCCAAAACTTGATTCAAGTCACTCATGAAGCACTCACTCAAGCGCACTACACACTCCTAGCACTCCAAGAACCTTGGTTTAATTCACATTCCCTTACTTTCCCTCACCATGAAGCCTGGCATCAGATCTCAGCCTACAACTACTCCCCCTTGACTTGGTCTGATTGACCAAGGGTCTGCATCTACCTTTCCAAGCTAATTCCAACATCACATTTCTCAGTTCTCCCCAGTTCAACTGATATCATCCTGGAAATTGAAATCAAAGATCAAAACTTGTACTGTACAAGCTTGAGGATCATCTCTTGGCACAACCCCCCGGGCTCCCTAAGAAGATTCTTAACCCTACAACGCTGGCTGGACCACAACCACAACGGACACATCCCAACTTTACTTGTCTCAGATACCAATTTACATCATAAGACCTGGAACCCGCCAGACTACCCAATCACCGACACACAAGCAAAGAAGCTAGTCTCACTTTTTAGCTCAATTGGCCTCAAAATTATATCACCAAAGGGAGTTCCTACGCGCTTCTCCACAAACACTACTTCAACTACCATTGACCTTGCATGGGCCAGCTGGAACCTGGCGCAGAAGGTCATCAGTTTTAAAGTATTGACCAATACCTTAGCCTTGGATCACTTCCCTATATCAACTATCCTCGACCTGACTTTCATACCTCCTATTGAATCCCACATCTCTGTAAAAATCACTGACATCCAATCTACTCTACTCCATAGCAAAATCACAGATAAACTATACCTACTCCCACCAGACTATGACAACTTCTCCACTATTGACACAGCAGTTTCCATGCTATCAAGCATCATCCTTGAAGCCGCACAGGAACAGGGAAAAAAGGTGAAAACCAAACTGAACAAACATCAAGTCTGGTGGGACAAGGACGGATTGAACCCAATACTCAAGCACCAAAACCAAGCCCACCAATGGATGATCATGTCTGGACTACCGGAGGCTCAAAAATGCTATAACGAATGGCAAGCCTGTTTCAAAGATCAGGTACTCAAAACTAAAGTCAGCCATTGAAAAAAATTTCTGGCATCCTGCTCAAATAATGACACTTTCAAGGCTTTCAAATACATCATACTCAGCTCATTGAGTGAAATTTCCCCGCTCAAAAAACAAGATGGATTGGTAGCAATTGATAAAGAACAACAAGCTTCTCTGCTGTACTCCGGAAGAACTGTTGCCCATGTGGAGGCCAACCTATCTGACATCCCACCTGATCTAGACAACCGGATTACTTCTACCCAACACCTCGTCCCTAAACTTGAGCCCCACGAACTTAGGGGAATCATCAACAACCTTCCTAACCATCGAGCGAATGGAGCAATTGCATTTTGAATGAACCTATCAAACTCGCTTTACCTGCAATTGAGGAGGAACTATGTCAACTCTTTAACACCTACTTCAAATGAGGTTACTTTCCAAGCGCCTGGCGTAAGGCAATCACAATCATTATAAGGAAAATTGGCAAAGACAACTATTCAGACCCTAATGCTTACAGGCCCATAGCGCTACTAAGTTGTCTGGGCAAGATATTGGAAAAGATCATCACAAGCCAACTTACCTTTTGGGCTGAATCCAGGAATATTGTTGCCCCTGGCCATATGGGCGGTAGGCAACACCATTCCACAAATGACGCTCTCTTAATACTCACAACCTGGATGACACAAAAATGGAGGAACAAAAAGGTGGTATTGGTCTTATCACTTGATGTGAAATTGGCTTACCCTTCAGTTCATTGTGAAAGCCTACTCTCCACTCTGTATGAACGCGACTGCCCGGGCTATCTCCTATCACAAATTCAAGGGCTCCTTTATGAGTGTTCTACAAATCTCCGACTTCAAGACTTCTTATCAGGAACTTTTGAAGTAGATAATGGTCTACCTCAAGGTTCTCCCTTATCAGTCATTCCATATATCATCTACAATTCCCCTCTACTAAATTCAACAACCATCTCTCTAAGCTCACTCAACTTGTCACTAGGTTTCATCAATGATGTGATCCTTTTAGTTGCATCAAAAACATTCAAAAAAAATTTAACAAAACTACAACAACTCACCACAAGATCACTACATTGGGCCAAGGCTCACAGTGCAATCTTTGACAAAAAAAAGGCTCAACTTATCCATTTTACAAACAAGAGAAATCAGACTTTTCCTAGTTTCCAATTTGGTGAAGTACTTCTGCAACCCAAGAACAAAATTAAATGTCTAGGAGTTTGGTTTGATACTAAACTACTGTTTAACTCACATCTACACCACATGAAGGAAGCAGGCAATTTCACTATGCACCAGCTTTGCCGACTGAACAAGTGCTACTCAGGACTAGCCCCCAAGGAAGTCAAACCACTTGTCCTTCCAGTACTAATGCCTCAAATCCTTTACAGAAGCAGAGCATGGTTCACAACAAGGAACTTTAAGAAACCCAATAAAATCATAACGTCTTTTCAAAACGCAGCTCTGATCTTAATTCTTGGTGCTTTCAAAGGCACGTCCATCAATCTACTTCACCATGACGCTTTCATGGCTCTGTTTCATCAGACTGTCATGAGAAGACATCATAATTTCATTCTCAAAAGACTTTTGGCACCAGCCTCCCACCCAACTCATATGCTTATCAAACACAAACTATTGAACAGACCAACAAAGAACAAAAGCCCTATACAGGACATCCTACGATTTGATGTGCTGAAACAAACAGCAAAGCCGAAGATTGAAGCAATCTATGCCCATCTTTTTCCCCTGTGGTCCAAACCAATCGGCACGGTCCATAATCTAGACAAATCCAAAGAAGAAGCCACCAACTTGATTCCCAAACAAATCAAAGAGGAGGAAGAAAGAAATTCAATTATTCTATTTACAGGCGGATCAGTGAATCAGGAGGGAGGTGGAGCTTCAGCCATCTCAACTTCAAATCACAAGACAGTATCTCTCCAACTATTGCATCTATTTTCCAACCACAAGGCAGAATTATTAGGCCTTTCACTAGACGCTCAACTAGCTAAAGAACTTCTCTGCGGCAGAGCGCATCAACGCCCAGACTTAGCTATCTTTAGTGACAACCAAGGAGTATTAAGGCTGATCCACGACATTCTGAGGGCTACTTCTGGTCAACATTTGATTATCAAAACCCATACTGAACTAAAGTCTCTCCCTATAGATGCTGAAATATGATGGTATTGGACGCCAGGTCGTGCAGGTATTGGACTCAACAAAAAAGCAGACAAGCTCGCCAAACAGGCGGCTGATGTTCGTAGGGAAGACATTCAATTACCAGCAAGTTTGGGTAGTCTTAAAAGACTAACTAAAGAGAAGTTTAACACTAACCAGTTTCCTTTCAGGCCAGGTTCTAAACCCTTCTCCACCAAACCACAGTACATTGCCAGTACCTTAATGGGTATGGAAAAAGGCAGATTGGCCTCTATGGAACAGCTGAGGGCCAGTCACAGTCCCCTTAATGATCATCTTCACAAAAGAAATCTAACTGAATCTCCTTTATGTACCAAGTGCAGATCAAAGGAGACTACTGAACACTTTCTTCTTTATTGCTCTAGATACAAAAGAGAACGCAAACGATTCCGGACCAGACTTTGCGAAGAAGAAATCAGGGTCAATTCAAATAATGCTAAAAAATTACTCGATTCTTCTAAAGCTTTCTTCCTACTTTCTGAATTCATCTTAGAAACTAAAAGTTTTGCATGTTTCCATTCATATCTACAGGACACAAGCTCAGGAGAAAAAGTCACAGGACAAGAGCTAGAATGTCAATGATCCGCAATATCAACGTAGCAATATCTTCCAAAGATGTTAACCCAACAAACTAGATGCCCCACCTCCTTCCTTGAATTGGGGGACAAGTGGTCAGCAAATAGTGGAAAAAAAAATACTTCCTCAACAAACATTCAAGCCAATCTTACCCGTTGAAACAAGACGTGGAATAAGTAACTTCGGCGTAATGTCACTGTTAATGCACATGAAAGCAGTGTCACGATTGGTAAACAATCATTGACAGCACATACACGTCTTAGTTTCCCTTTCCTTCCACCTTAGATTGGGGATGAGTCTGTGGGGCTGAACTGTCACTGTTGCTTGATTCCCTGCATTTATAGGATATCTAGAGATGAGTCGCGAATGGTAAACATCCCCAACAGCACACACAATCCCTAGGATCCTTACCTTCCACCTTAGATTGGGGATGAGTAAACAACCTATATTGTCACTGTTATTCTCTCAAAAAAAAGTCTAAATAGATAGCTGCCTCATTGCGTAACAATCTAAAGACACTTCTCACTCAAGTCACCAACTAGATGACTGTCTTTCAAGTGTACTAGTCCTTTGTACTTAATTACTTGCTTAGTTAGTGTAATATGCAATAAAGCAAAAACACACTTAAAAAAAAGAACGGGGAACACCGGGGATCCCCGAATCGATCTTAAGAAATCAAGGACGAGTTGAAGACTCATGAGTTTTCAAATTTTGAACAACTGCTTCAGTGTTCAATCATTTGAAAAAGAAGAGCAAGAAGCAAGAAGACATTTTGAGAACACTCGAGACTTATGAGAGTATGAGAACATGCTCTTTGTGAAGCGGACATTAAACAATGAACATATGAGGTGATTTCAGACCATAACATCAGCAGGAACGCGTTACCATTCTTTGATTACACAGAAAATCTTCTCTAGTTTACCCAGGCTCAAAGATGAGCGCTAATAACGAGTTTGGTTATTTGAACATCATCGCCGAAGGCCTTTTGTGGTCTGATCGTTTGTTTTGTGTTCGTGAGAAAGTGCGCTATTCCCCAAAAATACAGAAATCATTCCCCTTCCCCTAATTAGGGGAAGGGGAACGATCCCTGAAAACATCACCGGGGATCGACCGGGACGAGGGTCTAGCCAGGGCTTCAAGAGCACGGCATAAAGTCGAGGTCATCCCTCATAATGTATTTTGCCTTCCACAAGGACAGGGAACTTCCACAAGCCCGATCGAAACGGAACCATGCTGGGTCGTTGACATGGAACTGGTTGATAATCTTGCAAGAGATGTGGTTGGTTCGATATGATCGAACGACAAGAGAAGTACTAATGGCAAGTGTAGGAACAGATGTGGAGAATTTCATGAATACTTTGAACCCATCTGCGATCAAATCAATCATCATCAATTGAAATCAAATTGACTTTATACAATCGAGTGATGACTCAACTTCCTTTCGGTGCTAATCTGAGTCAAGCAGAATTTGTTGTACTAGGAGACAAAGCAAGAGACAAATGAAAGAATCTGTTGGATTGGAATGTGAAATAGGAGTGACTAAAGATCGGGTTCCATAAAAATGATCGCGGACTCGACAATTGCTCAGGATATAACACGATAACACAATCAATCGATGATATCAAATATCCCGACTGAAGTAGTAAAAAAGGAAGCATCTACATCGTAAGACGTAAAGGGACAGGGCATCAAGATGATTACAAAGTGTAGAAAACATGCGAGGGTGGTGTTGGTGGTGTAAGCAGATGAAAATTTTGAGATTGTATATCAGTACTTCATGGAATGTTCAATATAATACAAATCACTTACAGTTGAATTGCCTTCTTGACCGGTAAAGAATGACGATTGCACACCTTATTAGCATATTGGGTGCGCCTTAGTTGGCACACATATTATGTTAGGAGGCGGAAGCTTGGGAAGTACGACCCTTTTTTTGAGGGTGGGCGCAGCGTGGGCAGTGTAAGCCAAGATTGTAGCAGCAAGAAGGATGATGCGTAGAAACTGCATGGCTATTTAGTTTGCTGAACGATGCGTGAAGAAAAGGTGAGGAGATGAGACAGGAAGCATAAGAGGTGAAGTAACGTCAGTAAATAGACTTCTTTAAACTCATGCACGTCGAGGGAAATTGAGCAATTGGGAAGGTACGAGTCAATGTGAAACGCCGAAGGTGGTAGAGGGCTATGGAGGCATTATCAACAAAAATGAGAAAGGCGAAAATTGCTCACCTCAGGACTTGTGATTGGAAGAGTATACAAAACACTGGTGACCGTGTGGTTAAGCAGATGGGTTGATGTTAAGATTTCCAATGATGAGGGGGAAGTTGCAAGGGTTTATATACCATTCAGACAACGACAGCGGCGCACGTCTGAAGCTTACACTGGGGGGAAAATTATTTCACATCTCAATATGTGAGACAGTTCTTTGACTCATGCTGTACATACATGGAATTCGAGTGTGTTACTGTCACATCCCTCGGATGTGACTTTGACCCCATGGATACTACTCAACAAAAAGCTTTCGGAATCAGCATGTCTCATGTTGAATAAGAGCTGTAGTGTAGAAGAAACAGACAAACCCCCGAAACCTGAAAGCTCCTAGGTTTTGGGGTCTTTTGGGCTACACAAAAGACTCAAAGCAAATGAGAAAGAGAAAAGGGGTGATAGAATAGTTAGCGGTATGTGAAAGAAAGAGTCGGGCGGGGAAAAAGAAGAAAGGACTAACGACGGAAGAAAAAAATGGGGATCGAGTCGAGTGTGAACGAGATAAAATCACTAAACTTATTGAAGTCCCACGCCCGCCTGGCAAGGCTTAAGCAAGCGAGGGACTCGCGACAAACTCCTGCAAACTGCTCAACCCAGAGCAATGACGTTGTACCAGTTTGTCACAAGTCCCTCGCTTGCTTAAGCCTTGCTAGGCGGGTGTGGGACTTGATTAAGTTTATAAAATCACCAAGAGGCTTAAACTTAACAAAGTCCCACGCCCGCCTCGCGAGGCTGAGGCGAGCGAGGGACTT
>KZ121542.1:4523-21822 GCA_002157025.1 Melampsora abietis-canadensis | reverse complement strand
TCGCACTAATTGAAAATTATTGTAACTAACGTGTATCCGGCAAATTCCCTTTTCGTCAAGATTTCGAAATCGCATCTCTCTGTGCGAATACAGAGATTTCCCATAGTTGTCGCAGATCATGCAGGTAGAATAACCTCAGGGTTCTGTTACCAGTTACAAATTTTTACAGGTTTATCAATGAAATCGGCCATTTCTCCCTTTGCTTCTCTCTACCAAGCTTATCAATTCACATCAACATCTTCTGCTAAATCCGTTCATAGACTTCTCAAACTCTTTTCTTCACCTCTCCTTGAGGATTCTGGTAATTTTATTCGTTGTACACCTCCTCAGCAAAGCCTCACCAAGACCAACAAGCCAACACCGAGAAAACGACGGCCATCGGTTTCACACAAGTCTTTCAAGCTTCGAAAGATGGCGTCTCAGGTAATATCCAAGCTGAACTCACCATATTCATACGTGTTTCTATCAACGATTGTGTGATCAAAATACGTCGTTACTCCAGAATCAAAGCATCTGACAAAAAATCTCTAAACAAAGGCAACTATGCCATCCGATAATGCTACCCCTCCCAAGTTTCAGATTCATGATCCACAATGGCCTCCTCAAACAATCTATCTTTGCCCTTCCGAGAATCATTCAAAGAAACATTTGAAAAATTTGTTGAACGAGATCGTTGCGGATGGAATCGACTTAGACGGTCCTTTAGATGCGAATAATCAATCTGGATCGAGCTCGATGAAAGCCATCGCATTCGACATGGAATGGTGTCACGATTGGAGTAGAAAGTGCGCTCGAACCACATCACTTATTCAACTTGCTGGTCGAACCAAGGTGCTCATCATTCAACTCGTTCAACTAGATAGACAAAAGTGGAAAGACGCTACCTTTCCTCAGTGTTTAGCAGATTTAATCACGAGTACAGAGATCATCAAGATGGGAGTCGGCATAATTAGTGATGAACAAAAGATTGACCAAGATATATGGATTGATAGTAAAGAACAGATTGTCAAACTTAAAAATTATCTCGAACTCAATGATCTTGTCAAGAAATTCGATCGTCAAGCAAAAGAAGAGCTAGGAGGTAGAACTTTTTCTTTACAAAAATTGGTCGACCGATACTTGAAACTTCATCTACCAAAGACCAAAAAATTGACTGTCTCCAATTGGGAGACCACTCAGCTCACGAGTTCACAAGCCCATTGTAAGTCAAGTTAAACTCAGATTGCGCAACTTCAGCTGTGTGAATGACCCGCCTTCTGACTATCGATGTTCTTGTTATGGTTTGTCCGATCACTAGACGCTGCAGCAGATGTGGTGACGGTTATACGGATTTACGAGCGGTTGATGTCCTCTGGGCCTGCTAATCTGAATGATGTGAAACCGCTTCTGAAAGCCACCGAGCCACCGCCAAGATCCGATCTCCCTTTTGCAGATCCCCCCAAAAAACCCAAGTCCAAGAAGAAGCCACAAGCACCTAAGGGCCCCTCGGCCAATTCAACCGCTTCCAGTACGCTTGCTGGTATATCAGGCAGCAGTACGGTAATCTACGAATAGATCCTTTCACGCTTGAATTCCAAAGAGGATTAGTTTTGTGCAGTGAATGGCTACACTACAAGCTTGATGATCAAAGCGATTATACTCCAGGTCCACCGAACAGTCCCTGTATAAATCGTGTAAGCTTCTTTTCAATCAAATGATATCATATTCTCGCAAGATTCCTCAAATCTTGCTCTTTTTTGTTTCATCATCTAGTTTTTAGGTAGATCATCTCTTAGCAATTCTTGTTTTATACTCATTCAATTCTCTTCATGGTATGGATTGACTAAGCCTTTTATCATATTCTCTCGTACATCTAATATGTACCGTTGTTCTTATGTAGTAGTAATTCATCCAGCAATCTTATGGGAAGGTATATCATTCAAGTAAAAGCTTTAGATCTAGCCATCTTTTTTGATGGGCAAATAAACACAGGCTACCTGTTCAAATTCTTCTGAAGGTTGCGTATCACTCTTTTGGATTCAAAGGGTGTGTATCATTTGGATACCATGCGCAATGTAAAAGAAAACAGATGCAGTAAGGGCTCAAGTCACGGAACTCCACGGCATTTGGCTTAAAGAAGTTGATCTCATTGTATAAATATTAAGGGGTTTCTAGTTAACCTCTTTTGTCTGATTAACTCAAACACATAATTGCAAGTAAATTGATATCTACATTGAAAGACAATGATAAAAAAAGTGGGCAGGTTTGAAAAATGAAACAACCTGTATAAGACTAACATGGTATGTCCAAGACTTCAAAATCATAAATCTTCTTTTTCAACTCACATCCTCAAACAAATCTACTCAGCCCAGGATCATTATTGCTCAGGAGAAATCTGGATAGGAAGATTGAGATCTGGTATCTCTTCACTTCTGATTCCATCATGGGGCATATTGTGTTCTGTGCTTAAGGATACTGTTGGTTGGCCATCTCCACCTTGTTGGGGGAATGAGTTGGCCTCAAACTTGGAAGCATCAAAAGCCGCATTGTGCATAGCTCTGTCTGAAAAATCAGATCCGCATTGATGATTGAATTCATGAGCTATCACCTGTGGAGCAGAATAGTGTGATGTCTCTTCCATGGGAATTGGATCATTGAGTTTGACATGAGTTTTTTCTGCAGCACTTGGTGGCCCATGTTTGTCCAGACTTGAAACAATTGGTAAGAGGAAATCTAAACAAGGGTAGTTGTCAGTTGTCAGTTGGAGTTTTGTTGTCAAGAGTTATATTTTGCATACCTGATGACTCAGGCTCACTTCCTGTATTGTGGATAAGATGCTGTCTTCCCTGTCCCTCTTGTACAGCTTCACATTGATGGCCTTTTGGGCTTTGTATTTTATCATCCTTTAGAGGACAGATTTGTTCATGCTCTCTTGAAACAAATCCCACAGGAATACCTGGTAAAACAATCTTGTAAGTTGTAGTCCTGGGCCTCTTTGCAAAAGGCACAGCCAAATCTCTGGACTCATGCCAATCATCATCTGTTCTCCAATCAAATGGCCTTTCCACCGTCTTTTCTGAAACATCCTTGTCAACCGGAAGACTTGGATATCTGCTTGATCTCCACTTTGGGATCTTGAAGTTCAGCCTGTCTTGTGTATTCTTATTTAATTCTTTTTTTAGAGAAGTGGCCTGAATCTGACTGGAAGGAACGTTCTCATAATATTCCTTGTCTTCTGGGAGAACATAAACTCTTGAAGTTGTACTCCTCTGTGGATTCCTCCTGAGATTCTCAAGTGGCTTATCACTGGACTTGACTGGTGCTGGTGTTGTGTCTTCTGGGAAATTGGACGTACTTTCAGCCTCATTTTGATTCCTACTGTAGCTATTGATAGGTACCTTGTTTGAATTGAATGTTGCTGGCTCATATTCATCTGAGATCAAATCAAGCTTATCAAGCTGAATGGAATTTGGAACACCAGTTGTTTTTACTGTTTCTACAATGAAGCCCATCTGTTGATGCAATTTGTTCAGTGCCACAGAAGACCTGAGGTGATCCAGATAAACTCTTCCCAGCCCAAACCTCATCCACTCAAATGTGTTCCTGGTTCTTGGAGCACATCCAGGGGTTGTATATGAAACTAAACTCCAGTAGTACATCATAAACTTGGCTTTCATCTGGTTTCCATTGTGAACATTAAGAGAAGAGTCTTTCTGGGTGATTTCTGTTAGTACTGTTGCAATTCTTCTGATGAAGAGATAAAACATCACACTATTCTCTATCCGTCTTTCAGATTCCCTAGTATCAGATATCATTGCTAGTGGTTTCAGTGCTGATTCAAGTATGAACAATAGTACTCTTTGTTCTTCAGAATTGTCTCTTTCAAGGTCAATCACTAGTTTTATAGTTCTTGAGATGTGATTGAACATTTGCATATCTCTGTCACTGCCAGCTTGTGCGGTGTTCAATAGGGCCGCATAACCGTTCACATTGAACACTTTTTGAGGAAAATTCTCACAGGTATCTGCGCCCTTGGTGGAGAGTTCCAGAAGTCTTGATGCGATCTCTAGATCTTTTTGTCCAGAGCGGGACCAAACTCTGTGGATATCCATTTCAAGTTGCGCTGAGCTTTTCTCATTTATCTTGGCCGGGTATCCAAAGATAGGTAATACTAAGGGCTTATTTTGATCATGTGGTGTCCTGTTAATTAGGTAACGGTGTATCTGGTTGGGTGTGGTGGCCTGTCCTTCAAGGAGTTCCCTTGTTTTTGAAGATGATCTTTCAAGACTGGGTGTAAAATGAGTACTGATCAAATCTCTGTCCTGCACCCCTACAACAGCTAATATGTCAAAGACTTCAATAAGCTTCATGTATGCCTGGTAATGTTTAGAATATTGAATTTGATGTTCTCGAGAAATCAATTCCCTCCACTCAAGTTTCCCTCCTGAGTGCAAAAAGAGACCATTGTTTTCAATCATGGCCTTTCCAAATGTTTCAAGCAGCAGCTGCAGACCTAATCCTGACATAACTGAATCCATGAAAGGGGTAATCAACTCTCTTTCAACTTTCGGAACATTTGCGTTTGGTGGAAACTTATAATTTGCTAGCAATCTTTTTGCCAAGCTATGCATTTCTTCATCAATCTTTCCAGACAAGTGATGCTTGAGTACCTCGGTAAGGTAATATACTATAATTGTCAGGGGTTTCTTCTTGTTTCTTTTTGCCGACAACTTAGCCCTGTGATGAATTGCGTTCAGTTCTTCAGGGCGAAGATTAAAATTCTTTAATATTCCTTCCATCAAATTGTTCAGCGCCTTCCCAAACACCCAACTGGATTTATTCTTATTTACAACTACTTCGATAGTTCTCAAGTCTCTCCAGGTATTTATATGCCACTGTTGCAAAAGATGTCTGTCCACTGGCGCGATGAGTCCTTCTTGATCTAGTTTTGACAAGCGGGCATTGCGGTCTTAGCTTCACTTCCCATGTCAGTTTCAAAGAAGTCATCTCGATTTTTGAGATTTCACTGACCAAAATTCAATATTTCTCCCACTTCTTCGGGACCAAGCGACCTCAAATTGTCACCCGCATGAAAAATTGATTTAACACGAACAATCAAACTGAAAATGGTGCCAAGATTGAGAAAAAAGGTGTACATTTTTCCTTGATGCATGTGTACGATTTTCTAGCGACTTGTAGGAGGTGTTGGTTGTCAGCTTGGTATGACGTGCGCTCAATGTGTATCTGTGGGTGCATATAACCTTTGATGATTTTGCTTCTCGACCAGAAAGAGGCTGGATATATACAGGCTTTTATGACCGTAGTTAGCAGCACAAAACATATCTTCAAACTTTGAGTCCAATGTTGAAACTTTCGCATGCAATGGCATTCGCAGTCCTCTACGAGTGATACTTCCCGTTAGTATTTCAACTTACAGCGGAACGAAGCGCTCAGTCTTTCTGTAAAACGTCGTGAGAGGAGCCCCCAATCGGGTGTGTAAATCCTGATGTGAAAGGAAAATCAGTTGTTGACACGACAAGCAGGATGTGATCAAGTTTTGGAAGATGAAAACGGCGGATTTGAAGACTGCGACAACGTCAAGTTGTCGATGACACAAAGTAAGACATCTAGACTAGATAGAACGACAAGCCCAAAGTTGAGTACATAGATGCACAAGACAGAGTTAAACAATGCGACAATGTTAAGCCGTTGATGAAACAAAGTAAGATATTGAGATTAAACAGATCGCAATACTCGATAAAGGAAGATCCATTGAATCGCGAACAGCTGGAAGGAATGCGTTCGTGTGTGCTGGATGAATGGGCAAGTTGGTGCTATGGTCTTATTGAGTCGAAAACAGATTCGAACGGACCTCCGAGCAACCTATCGCGCTCTTTTGCTCATGACGCCACTACTCCCCTCATACATCTAAGTCTATCTTTTATCTTTCAAAAGTTGTCGCTCCGATTATGAATAGACTTCAAAAAGTATTGTGTGAAACGTATACATAGTTCTCTCTCCGTGATTTGAGTCTTCGAGTGCTCATGTCCCGTACTTGTCTATGTGAAGTTACCACCTTGTTTTGCCAAAGAACGACATTCATGAGCACGTAGTTTGCTTCTACATATTAGACATTTTGTAATTCATTCTTGATAGTCTGCTAGCTATAAAGTTCATATTAATTTTTTTGAAATATTACAGTCCTCCATTCTCCCAATACATGCTTTCAAAATCTTTCAATAACCCGCCCCATGCTTCCTTCCAAGACTCTTCCAAAATCCAAACTTTTGGTCCGTCTTCATTTGGTTCGACTGAAACTACACTCTGGCTAGGAGTTTGGTTTAAGATAGTATAATAAACGCACATTCCCTTCTCAGACTTTACCTTGGCTCTTACCATGTCACTGATATTTAGATTTTGCCGTGTCACTACATCACTTGGGCCTAAGCTGTGTAAGACCTTAAACGTTTCACCTCGGTTGAAACCTGCAGTGTGCTTTAAGAGATTGATGTGAGCAAAGAGTGGTGGAGCATGTCCTCGTTGGGTTTCTGAGAGCGTGCTTTTCGAGAAGGATGGATAAAACCTCCAATCTTCTGATGATAGTGAATATTGAAACATGGTATGTCCGCAATATTCGTTACCTGATCTAAACCCCCCGCCACTTGATAGCCAATGAGGAGCACGATTCCAAGGCAGTTGGAGGGAATAAAGCGCATATCGCTTATATGATACATCGCAAGTCAGTTTGACGGGAAGACAATTGAAGCACCGTGTAAGATTGACTTACGAAAGTCTGTGAAGCCCGGCAAGAGTAATTGCGATGAGATTGGATGATGTACACATATCAGCAAAAGCTTCTGCAAAGACAGTGCGCGCGGGGATGAGATCTTAACATACGTCTTTATCTCCTTCACTGATACGGAACCAAAATTGATGATGAAGTTGCATTTGGGCTGCCACAAGCAAAGCACCAAATACTAAACCTCTTTGAGCTGATTTGTCAACCAGAATCTGACCTGAGTCGACTTGCCAATCTTGAGGTATGCACGTCTGGCTAGCTAGGCGCCAGATAGGATTGCGAGCTGGGCGGATCGAACATCAGATCAGTACCCGTATGTTGTTTTAAGCGGTTCATACAGTTTAGGTAAGACGGAATTCAGGACACACCTCCATCTTTTGTTATATCAGGCCATAGAACAATTCCCCATTGTTTGAAAACCGGGGATTCAAAAAGGAACGTAGGATCCACCAAAGGAATGTTGTCCTGAAATTCAAGACCTAGTTGAGCTTTGTTCAATGGACAGAGACCATACAAGCAAGACTTGCTGAGGCTTACCGAATCGAGATACAATACTCTTGTGAAGCTGGAGTGTATGATTGAAGCTCCTTTCTAGGTCATAAATCCCGAGAGATCAGAATCACCCTTAAAAATATTCAGTCTACTCAGGGGTGACCACCCCAGATGCGCAGCTCATCAAACTCACAATCTGGAAGCTTGGAAGAATGCGTTTTGCGTTCGGAAGTCAAAGTTAGCCTGGGGACCTTCTTCGAAAAAAAGACGAGCTTACTTCTTCCAGGCTTTTTGATCTTTTGGGTAAGGAAGCTGATCAAACATCAAACAATGAATGATCAGAAAATCTTGGGGCATTTTGGAGAAACTGAAGTAGAAAGAAAGAAGACTTTACAGGCTTGATTTCAATACCACCTAATGCTAGGATTTCAGTCTGATAATCCGTGACTTGCTCAAGTTCTTCTGGAAACATAAAGATCTCTATGGGTAGATGACATTCATGTTTTTTTCTCAAAATTCGTATCGTGACCATCAATCGACCCATCGTGTCACTATTACCACCAGTGATGACGATTCCTTGGGTATCTTCACCAATCAAAGGTCTTCCTAGAACGCCTTCGAGAGTAAGGTGTGAGGATTGGGTACCGTTAACGACTTGAGAAAGTGATTCATGGAAAAATTGATGAATTCCAGAGATCACTTCGGCTCGAATTCTAAGAACGGCTTGAGAGGTGATAGCACTCCAAAGCTTAGCAGCATTATTAAGTTGATCTGGGTTTGATTGTTCTTCTCGATCTTTTCCACAAGCTATCTCGTTCGAGATTAGAGCTTCTTCGTACGATCTGACTGGTCTTTCCATCCAAGCTACAAGATATGGCTCGATTCGGTTCGCAAGGGACTGGATAGACTTGGCAGTCACATTGACATCTTGCTTAGGTTTACGAACAAGATATGGTTTGATAGGTCCCAGAGGGATTGACGACTTTAGGATCGCGTCAGTAAATGAAACCGAGTGAGGCCATTTTGAATGAAGTGGAGCGAACAGATCAGGATAACTCGTTTTGATTAAGATAAAGATTAGAGCTAAAGAAGCTAAAGTATATAGAATGAAGATTCTTGAACGACGAAGTGAGGGTAGTGAGAAGCTTGACATCTTACTCATGGTAAACGTTTTGGTCAATCAGTCTTCATCAGAAATTTGACGACTCCAACTATCAACTCAGGGCAAAATGTCTCAGGGTACAAATTTCAATCGATCGATGAGGTCATTCATCACTCATCACTCATCACTCATCACTCATAAGCTTCGGGTTAATCGTCGATCCTAACTTAACTCTGAGGGCACGAGTGACTTAGTTAAGTTAGTCGTCGATCGAGCCTTCAGGATTCAGCAGGCGATATACATGCTCGAACGAGTGACCACCCACTCACTGTAACCACACACGCTTGACTTACTGAATCGGTCCATCGAAGGAAAGTGTCCTCACTCCTGAATAGTCGCATCATTGGCGTGCCAAGACCTAGGTTACCGTTTGACCGATATTGAACTTATAACATCAGAGAAGTTTCTGTACTACAAGTGTGAGCTAGATACGTTGAATAAACACACCTTTCTTGAAGGCGTCACAGCGATACCTTTGGGTCCTGATGGTTTAAGATGATGACATTGAATTGCGAAGACTGTTCATACGTCTCCAAACATTCGCAGTTATTTTCTATATAATTCACACCATCATTTCATCCATCAGGATTCCCGCTCTCACAATACTTTTCAACTTCACAATCTTTTTTGTCACTCGAGGTTTGGACAATCACACGTGACACATCGCATCTGAATTTTTTGAAACTTCAATCTTTCCCTCGCCTGAGTCTATCTGAAGATTTTTCCAGATAAATAAAATTTATTTATTGTCTATTAATCATCTGATCTACATTATAATCTTTCAATTTCCATTATCTATGATGCATATCATGGCCTCACATAAACTCAATTTGTTATGGATCACTTCTGTATTCTTTTTGACATTCTCAGTCAATGTATCAGCTATTCCGTATCCACATCAGTCTCAACTTGGTACAGATACTGCAATTTTCGGATCTTCAACGCAACTCCAGAAACGCGGCGTGTTTACAATCGCCTATCTGACACCCCAACTCATCGAAGATCTCTTTCGACAGAGTGACGCACTTGCAGCAATTCAGGACGAGAAAGACAGACAAACAAATACCGAACTACTTGGAGGCATTACAGGAGCACGATGTCTTCACGGTACAAATTCCACAACCGGAAGATGCTTATAGAATCGATCAATTCTTCGATATCGGATATAACCTGATTTCGTTCATTTCAAAGGCAAGTATTTTAACAAGTCAAAACTTAGTCATCATCAAAATGTGTCCCTCACATCTTCAAGGAAGTACCTCCAATATGGACATTTTTACCGTGATAGAATCTTGAAACTGAAGAGATCCAAACTCTAGGGTAGTCTTGGTCAACCAAACATACATATCTTGTACACCTATTTATTCTGATGTTAGAATCATCCTTCTTTTATGCAAAACTGAATGACATGGACAATTTTACCTATATGGAGTAGCTTTTAAGACTGAATCTGGTAACAGTTAGATCCGACATGTGCCAAGAAATAAGTGCAGGTCAGGGCATGCAGTATCAACTAGACATGTGGAGTATGACATACATACGTGTGGTCTTTGGTTACCACGACCACAACAATATCTATGTCTGATATCAATGTTTAATTCATGGAATTGGTCATGAGACAAACTTAGCATAATAATGATGATGCTGCACCAAAATCCAGGACATAGGATTCAGGTATCACAAGATGCAACTGCGATGCACTGTCCGTAGATTGGAACCTAGAGGGCAAAAGTCAATTAGCAACCCCGTTGAGAGCTACCCGTGGATTTCAACTTTGCACTGCGAACGTAGATGCCTCGAATTGAGGAATTCGAGGCATCATCGGTTGCAAATTCTCGGACCGATTCTGTCCAAGGTGTGAGACCCGAGGATACCTCGGATTGAAAAATCCGAGGTAAACATGCTGGCAGTATTGAATTGTAGAGCTCACAGCGGTGGTGGGCCTTCTGGTGAATAAAAAATCTACAGTCTACGCCTCAGAGTGCAGTGAGAACGTCTGGCCATGGTAGCTCAGAGTGAGAGAGGTTGCAGCACTCTTCACAAATATCAATATCTATGTTCAAATTGGTGAGATCAGACTGCCTTACTTCACCTGCAGGCTGCTCTGTGGAATCCTTTCACTAGGAAGTGTGTTTCATCCCTCTTCATGGGAACCCCTTCTAGAAGCTTCTAGACCTACCCAGGCACGTATTGCATTCCAATGTGAAGTTAAGACCTTGTTGAAATCAGGTGATTCATATTCAGGGCGATATCAATGCAAGCAAACCTTGGAGACCGAGGATATCCTATTAGCAGGAGTCATATCTGTGCTCAATCGATTGATCTTCCACCCACGGTAATCACACACGCTTGGATTCACGATGGCAGCCGTTCTTACTCCCGAGTATTCGGACTTGAGTGTGACAAGACTGAATGTGCGTTTTGACCGATCTCATACCTCTAGATAGAAAGATTTCTTTCCTACGAGTTCGAGCCAGACCCAAGATTCAGAAGCACCTTTTTTCTAAACGTCACAACGATATCTTAATTGACCCCGTGATATCATGTCTCAACATTTCTTGATTATTTCATAGCTTCAAGTCTTATTCTGGACGTCGTGTGCAAGATGACATCTCTAGTAGAAAGACTTTTCAGCTGGCTCAAAACATCACCCGTTGCTTTCCGTCCCACGCATAAGATCATTTTGCAACTTAACATCCAATACGCTATAGTTTGACCATCCTTTTGCTTCAAGCCAGCTTGAACGAACCAAAAATTGTATCTGAATTCGGGAAACCTCATTTCCACATCCAAGTCTATCGGAATTAGTTTTCATCCGAAATTTCTTCATGTTGAACATCAGATCGTTATATTTTCAACTTCAATTCCAATTATTTATCATGCATATCAGAGCTTCAAAGAAACTCAATTTGCTTTTGATAACTTCTATATTATTCTTGAACTTCTCCGTCAATGTGTTAGCTATTCCGTTACCACATAAGTCTGCACTTGATCATGATGAATTTTCCAAAATTTCCGGAACTTCAACGCCACTCCTTGCAACCGGCTATCTGACCTACGACTTCATAGACGACTCCCTCGAGAGGAATCGAGCCATCAAAGAATCTAGAGAAATGGAAGATAGACGGATGGATCAGGAAATAGACGCATCTCTGGAGAAGGCAAATGGGCACAACGTCAAGTATAACGAACAAATGGAAAACGAGCTTCGAACAGAATGCCTTCACGGTCTAGATGCCACAACTGGAAGATGTCTATAAGATCCAGTGATTCTTCAAGATATGATACAACCTGGTCTCAATTCTTCAAAATCCAATCGCTCCGATATGTCCAGATAAGCTTACATATTGATTATGAACCAAGTTTCCTGCTCATCATGATGACGGTAGTACTTTTGATAAGGACAATTCTACTGGAATAGAATGTTAACACTGAACAAATCAATACTCCAAGGTAGTCTCGCTCAACAGAGCACATATATGTTGTACAACAATTTATGACGTTAAACTCATCTTTCTTCTATGTAGAACTGAACAATACAGAAAAGCTTTACTGCTACGGTGATTTGGCAAAAGCCAACTCACATGTGCCTCGAGAGTCTAGATAATGCAGGCCACGGAATGCAACTAGACATGTGGATCATGTCATATGTACCTTAAGCCTTGTGTCAATGTTTGGTTCCTCAATTATCCATATGACACGCGGATCCCAGCTTTCGTAAGAATCCGAGTCACAGCGGTGGTACGCCCCTACCCAGAGTCAGAGCTAACTTAACGAAAGTCCCAAACCGCAGGACGTCCCTGGGGCCTGCGTTAAGCTAGGGGTCAGAGATTCTTGTTGGACTCTTCAGAAATTTCCATGTCTCTGTCCAAATTGGTGAGATCAGGCATTGTACTGCCTTATGTTACCTGCAGGCTCTTTGGTGAAAGCCTTTCACTCAGAAGTGCTATTCGTCCCTCTTGAGCACTTCCAAGACCTCCTTGACCATGAATTCCATTCCACTATGATGGATGATTCCCTTATTTCTTCCTTGAACACCGTCGGTTGACTGTATATCAATCTTGAGCTTGATCAACAAACCAAAATATCAAACGTGATCTTATGACATGTTTATGAGCTGGGATGTCACAGAGGTCTCACACCAGGGTCCAGCGCGTTACAGGCTTTGTGTGATCCAAGCTTGACCTTGGTTCGCTGATCGTGGAAGGGTCAAGTTCAGTTTTACTTACCATCGACTTATAATCTTTCCTGTCCTTCGCTTTCTCTGCTTGTTCGATATCAACTATCGACCCAAAGTTTGGGACCTCGACGGCTTCTTGAATTGAATATCCCGAGCAAAGACTAATTCCAACCTTAGGCTTCATGTCATACATAAATCAGACGGAGGGTCGGACGTGACCCTGGTCTAAGTTTAGTTTTCATGGAAGCTGAGGCTGAGCGATTCTAGTATCAACCAAGGAATCTGATAACGACAGATTTTTAGAGTAGAGAATCAAAGTAGTGATCAAGAATATGAGTATTTATTATTTGAATCAAGTCAAACAATTAGCTATCACTTCGATTTCTTCTTTACCAATTACCACTATTCCATTCAGTTTGAAATCAAAACTTTCGAATCAGAATCACTTCATTGACGGTAAGTCACTTTCTATTGAAGTGTGTTTTTAGTTTGTGTTCATTGATCATTAACACTGATATCAATGTCTTTTCTTTTCTTTTTTTGGTTTTTCAGTCTTTCCAATCTTTGAACCTAAAAATTGGAACTCGATCAGTTATTTCGTTTTCTTCAAGACAGACCCAACAAACTCGATTGAAAGTTTACCATCTCATTCAAGTTTACTGTCAATATTTTCAAATTTCAATTCAACATCAAATCTCAAGTTTTCAAACCCTTCAAAATCAACCCTAACTTATCATGCATTGAAATCAATTTATCCGATCTTGAACACACCTAATCCTTTTTCAGGTCAAGCTGTCTTATTAGATGGTATACCAATCAAGCTATCACACCAACATATCATTCAATCTTTATCTCATTTTGGTCATTCAATCATCCAACCTCAACCTCATCACTCATTTCCTTGGCCTGGTTCAATAATTCCAATCCAATCTAAAACTCCCTCGATTACTCGACATCAAATCATTTATTGTCATTCAAACGCTCTGGCTCATCATCTTGCGGGTCAATTACATCGATCTAGACCTGCTTGGTTACCTTCCTCAACTTATCATCCATATCACCATCATCAACTCTCAAATCAAACACAGCATGATGCGATCGGATGGGAATTAAAAGCACGCGTGATCTATTGATGGTCGAAATCTATGATAAATTCTTTCACAATAACGAGAATTGAATCATTCATCGAGACAGAATCCAGGCAACTTTTAGATCAAATTTGCACAGATGAACCAATCTCCTTCCAGAATCAGCACGATCAAAAACTGGAAACCTATGTGGATAAACAAAGAATGATTTGATTGTCAAGTTGAAAATCTCTCGATTATGAAGAGTATACCCTTAAACCAATTCGTGTTTTTCGAACCAAGAAGATCGACTCAGTCATTTCTACGAACTTTCCTGAGTTGATATACCGTTCAAGATAAAAACATTAATGCTATATCTCATTTTGACCTAATTTTTGATGTAATTCATTTCCCAGTGCTATGTAGATCAACTTTCATTTGCAATAGGATGAAGAGTTTTCATTCCAAATATTTTGATGTATTCAACCAAAGATCAACTATCAATGTGTGCTGGCTGGTTTATTGACACATCTTTTAAAGTTGACTTGCTTGAATATCATTCCCTTGGAGGCCAAAATATACAGTCTATGACATCTCAGCGATTGTGATGAGCCATAATAATCCTTGAATCAACTGCCTGTTCATCGATCCTTGGGGCCACCATGTGAGGACACCTTGGGTAGTAGCTTCCAAGGCAATCATGATGTGTGTAAACCTCTTATTGAAGATTAAGCAAAAATTCGAAAGACACTCGCGGACCCATTTTTCGAATTCTAGAGCCCAAAGTGCATCGAAAGCTCCAGCTTAACATAAGCTCCACCAGATGCGGACACCTTTCGAGTATCTCTTGCATCAAGGTTGAGATAACGAATATCCTTCCTTTTCAACCACCATAGCACCTGGTATCCAGCGCATTGTGACAGAAAGGCTCGTATCACAAGCTTCCTTGAACATCTTCAAGCACTTACCGATGCAAGTGTTGGAGACCGAGGTCATCCGCCTAGCAGGAGTTCGTTGCATCCTCTGCCCAAACGAGTAACGGCCTACTCGCTGACACCTGCTTGACTTTATGGACCGGCCTACCGAGGGAAGCTGTTCTACTCACTCTGCTTTGCAGACCTCAATGACTGGATTGACCGACTTTATACCATCGGAGAAACGTATTGATAACTAGAAGTGAGATGGGTTTAAAAATAAACACACCTTTCTTATATATACGCGTCACAACGATATCGCTTGCCCCCAATGTTGCAAACCCGATTCGCCAAGACTGTCCATGTATCACAAAATGTTCCCCGTTCTCTTGCTTGTGATACGTACCATCATTTTACATTTCACTAACCGCACTCACAATCCTTTTTAATCCAAGAATCATTTGTCTTTACTCCAAGTTTCTACAGCCACACTGAATCTGTAGAATCTTCAATCATTTCCTCACCTAAGTTTATCAGACTGCTCCTCTATGTACCAGTCCCTATCATTCACTGTTCATCTGATTTTTCATAATTCATTTTCTATCACCTATGGTGCAAATGATAACCTCGGGATCCAATTCGGTTCTGATCCATTCTTTCCTCATCTTAACGATTTCAAACAATTTATTGGCTATTCCTTACCCACATCAATCTCAATCTCCTGAGAATTTTGAATTTTCTGGATCTTCAACCCAACTTCAACTACAAAAACGGGACATTATTTCTGATACCATAAGAAGGCTAAATGAATTTAAGGAATATACCAATCGTCAAACCAAACATTCGGATCCTAAACAACTGGATAATCTCATTTCACCGGATCATAAAGAATTGGAGAATGTCTTTCAAACAGAATGTCTTAAAGGAATTGATCTGAAAACTGGAAGATGTTTATAGCATCTATTCAAATCTTTGAGTTTTGGTATAATTCAAGTTCGATTCTTTGAAGGACAAGTTTCCCAATCAGTCGAGATCAACATATTCACAATCTTTCGCTCTTCTCATTAAACAAGTTATATGAACTCACTTCCAAAATTGAATTTTGCTAGACTGAAGTCAACATGTGATTTGAAATGATTGTAGGCCAGGCCATAACATCGGACAATTTGATTGTAACAGAGTTTTGTTGTTTGGGTGCGACAACCACAAAATTCTCTATGTGTGGTATCAATGCTTGAATTCAAGACTGTTGTGGTATCAAACCGCATCAAGGTGTTAAGTGTGGAATCAGTTTGGTTCTGTGGCGCGGGTTGTTGTGGTTTTACTCAGAGGATTGGCCCTGGGGCCTGGATTGCATAGGCTGGACATCGGAGAACGCAGAGTGTACTTGTGGGTAGCTAAGACTAGGCACTGGGTGCCCCACTGGGGCGTCCCCTACATCTGGAACGGAGACAGATAACGGCGAAGCCCGAAACTTAACCCCAGTCTGACTAAAGGGTAGTGGGCGGGAAAACATAAACAACAAGACAGATTAAACTTGGAGAAGTAGAAAATAGAAGAGCTGATAACCGTAGAAAAAAAGCGCAACAACACGATTTTGTTTTTAGATTGAAGAACGAGAAAAGAAAAATAAGAAAGTTGCGGAGTATCTTTTGTGTAAGTAAGTTGATTTGTGTTTTGTCTGCGAGGAGAGGAAATGAGGAAAGAAACCAATTTTCACGCGAGAGGAGACAAAGTGCAAGTTGCCCGCGAGACATAGAAAACAGGAAACGAGTTTTTTCTGTGAAAAGTATGGCGGGAATCATCCTTTGGTATGGAAGTCGCAGTGCCAGTTTTTTTTTGCACCTCCTCTGAGAGTGCTTTTCCACAACCTTGCCGTGACCATCACCTACCACAGATTCCATTTTGATAATACTACGTACCATTGCCAAAAAAAACATCTGAGTTGTGAGGTCTGGAAACAATCACTGTGATGAACTGCCAAGTGACATAACAAAGTTGCCCTGGAAAAACATTGCACAGATACCTGCTTTCAACCTTCTGTTCCTCCAAGTTTGATTTGAAAACTTTAGATATAATCCACTTCCCACTCCAAGCTTCCAGAGTCCCATAGTGCCCATTGTTGGTGTTCCCGGAACCTTTGCAATGCACACCATACTTCATGGAGACAGGTGGAAGAGATGGTAAAGATATAGAGGAAAGGTTACAGGGAACAATCTAACAGGCCTAGAATGAAGGGAGGTCACCCTTGGCACCTGGCACCTAGAGCCAGGATAAATTGGGAGGGAAAGAAGATTTGCCTCCCTCCTACCTTCTTGGTTACTTCTGAAACCTTCTCCTTGCTATCATCTTATCAATTGCGGCTCTCTCAAAGTTTTTCATTCACATTTTGCCAGCAGGAAATCTTTTACAAGCCCACTATGTCATTGATGGGCTTTGGTATGTCTTTGAAGGTCAGATTGAGTGGTACCATGAAGATGGTTGACACGGTACAAGGAAGATCAGAAGATAGATTTTCTTTGTAGCTCTTCAGAGGTTTCAATACCTACACCCACCCTGTTATTGGCTATGGAATATGTGGGTCTTGGATGATCATAGGTCCTGCTACTGGGTCCTGATACAGGACAGGTGGAAAAAAACTGTTTGGTCACACTGGGTGGATGAAGTATCTTTCCAAAGTGAAAAATGATTACATTTAATGCAAAA
>KZ121540.1:13703-24263 GCA_002157025.1 Melampsora abietis-canadensis | reverse complement strand
ATTATTTCAATATATATATATATATATCTCTTTTTTACGAATCTTATTAGGTGTATGTCTTCCTTTTTTATATTGTAAGTATATATACATATGTGTGGATACGTAAGTAAGATGATTATATATATATCAGTTTTTGACATGAAGTTGAGAAGATGAATTGAGGTTGAGCTTGAATGATTGTGATTCCTATGTGTTTTGAAGTTGAACATCTCACAATACTGAATTTTCATTTATAGCCATTTCGTCATTGCTTGTCCTCGCTTTTTTGAAAATAAATAACTAAAGTTGACTCAAAACCTGTTCCGATCTCAAATGCGCTAGTCACATTTGCGTGGGTTTATCCAGTAAAAATGTTTTGAAACTAGTTTTTTCATCTGAGAAAGGCTGGACGAGCGATGGCGAAACGGCCCGAGTTGACATCATTGAGAAGGGCACATTTTATGTGGTCCCTTTCCCTTTTGTTGCCTGCGGAGCTCAGGTTAAGAACTTATCGAAACTTATCATTTTACTTTTTGTGCGCGTCAGGACTCAGAATCACTGGGCACTGCGATTCGAAAGCCTCGGGCCGTTTGGCAAGGGACTTTGTTAAGTTTGGATCTCAACCCAAGAGCTTCCATCCTATTATGTATGGCTTGGAAGAGCTCTCTTTCCATTCATCTCTTTCCTAGCATAAAGACTCACTACGAGTCCTCAAAGCTCCGTAAGGAGTTTGGTCTATTTCTTCAAAAGAACTTGGCTAATCCAAATCCTCGAGTTATTCTCATCTTTTTTGGGGGGCCTGCCTTACTCCCTGCCAAGAATTCACGAGAGCAGACGCGATTCCGTTGAACTCTTCCGTCCACCCCATCCGAGTTGGGTGGTCTAGGCCATGGGAGTAAGTCAGCCCGCCATGGTGCGCTAGCTTGCCGATAAGTGTATCGTAACTTTTACTGCGTTGCAAGATATGAAACGGTTGACATCGTTTAGCATCAAGGCATGTATGTTATGATTCGAGTGAAGTTGGCAATCTAGAACAAGGCATAAGGATAGAATTTCCAGGTGGTAGGTTTATTAAAGCCAGTCCTTCGCTTCTATCACATCCACATCCTTCCTCATCCTTGCCACCAATAGATAGATAGCACATTTCGATTTTTTATTCTTAACATTGTATCTACTTTTTCCATTGTAAATCTGTGATTTATAAAACTTTCATTATCTTATATATAAAATGACTTCATCCCCAAATTCTCCAACACCTTCGTCCGGAAGCACTCAACTATCTTCACCTGGATCGATGAACTACGAATGTGAAGAGGATATCAGAGTAGACGGAGTGAGTTTCCGATAAGCAATCTAAGGCTTCATTGTGTCTTTGTTGCAGATAAATTGAATCACTAATCTTTCTTTGATCGTCCTTTTCAGTACGCTCCCTTGATCTCACCACATTTATTGAAGTCTGAAAGCCCTATGAGTCGTCGTTCAAAAGCCATAGTAGGTAGTTCAAGACAAGCTTGTGCTGATGCGATTTCTGGTAAAGACCATCGGTTGATCGTGGTTGTCGGACCTTGCTCAATCCATGGTTCGTGATCGTTTATCCATTCGAATCCTATGTGCTGATCTAAATAATTCGTTGTTTCTTGAATTCTCGGCTTTATTCATCCATCAGATACTGAACAAGCGCTTGTATACGCAAAATTGCTTTTATCCCAAGTCAAAAACTTTCCAGACTTGATCATCATCATGCGTTCCGTAAGTATCGATCTCACTCAACAGAAAAATACAACCATTACCTAAACATCCCTCCTTCATTTATGAATCAAAATAGTACTTTGAAAAACCCAGAACCACTGTAGGATGGAAAGGTTTAATCAATGATCCAGATCTTGATGGATCTTTCAAGATCAACAAAGGAATGAGAAAAGCCAGAGATCTTCTAAACAACTTGACAGATATGGGACTTCCAGTAGCAGTTGAATTATTGGATACCATCAGGTAACATCAAGCTTTCAACCAAAACTCCGGATCAAAACTCTCATAAATCTGACCCTCAAATTTCTGTTCATGTCTTGCAAAGTCCACAATACTTATCCGATTTAGTTTCATGGGGAGCCATTGGAGCCAGAACCACCGAATCTCAATTACACCGAGAATTAGCCTCAGGAACTTCACATCCAGTCGGATTCAAAAACGGAACCCAAGGAGATCTCCAAGTAGCCCTAGATGCGATCAGATCTGCTGCTTGCCCTCATTCTTTCTTAGGAGTCAATGACCAAGGATTAGCTGCGATTGTCAAGACGACCGGGAACCCTGATGCCCATGTGATCTTACGAGGTGGTAAAGTCCCGAATTATGAAAAAGGATTTGTGAAAGACGCTAGAGATCAACTCTTGAAAGCTAGAGCTGCTTTTCATCCTGCGATCATGATCGATTGCTCTCATGGAAACTGTGCGTCTGGTTTTGATCTTGTCTTTTTTGTCTGCTTAGTTTGTTTCGAAACTTACATCATACTTACGATCTCTTTTCGGGATTCAACAGCACAAAAAGATCATCGTAATCAAACCAAAGTAGTCAACAAGATCTGTGAACAATTAATCGATGGTGATCAATCCATCGTGGGTGTCATGATTGAATCTCACATCAATGAAGGACGTCAAGATATCCCACTTGAAGGTCCTTCAGGCCTCAAGCCTGGTGTCTCTATCACGTCCGTTCTTTCTTTTCCCATTTTCAAAACATATTCCGGCATCTCATCTGACATCTTCTTTGATATCATAGTGATGCTTGTGTGGACTTCAAAACCACCGTCGAAATGTTGACCCAATTACAATTAGCTGTGGCCAAAAGACATGGACTTCACTGCCCAACCACTAACGCTCATCATTAAGCTCCAGAATGGTCGTTTCTTTTCCATCACGTTCTTCTCAAAACTCATGTCCTGACAGCAAAGTGGAAACACAAGCCAATAATTTCAAGAGAAACCAATGATTGATTCAATGTTTTCTTGCTATCTTTTATAATTGATTTATGTACTGCGTAGATATCTCTCTTATCTGGTTTGGCTGCCATCTTTTCCTGTCTTAACATTGACTATTTTACTTATACATGTGAATATGTTCTCCTATTTGGCTTGGCTGTCGTCTTTTCCGCCTTAATATTGAACATTGTAAATATATATGTAAACATTGTGAATATGTCACTCAGCTTTCCAGGTAACGTCTGAATCTAAAAACAATCAAAAGTTAAAGACCATCATGTCTCATATTTGATTACAATCTGATCACCTACACTCTCTTGAACATTAATTTATTAGTCATCTTGCATTGCAAACATATCAACAATCAAATCACACACATACACAATAATGCTTTTACATTTCATCAAATACAGGAGATAACTACAATGATCAATCACAACTTCAAGTCCTCAAAAGTTGATATTGAATTCATGCACTATGACTTCATGTCAAGCCAAACTTGCCATAGGGTCTACATTATCAACCAAGCTTGTCAGTTACATCACAGTACTCCAAAGAAAAGGAAAGGAATCACAAACCCCATGGCGGTAATACACAAGCCACGGATTCGTTATAGACTTGTCTTAGCAGATCAGGAGTAGAATCCTTTGGTAAAACGATTTGATAAACATATTCATCAAACCATGCATCAGTCATGACAAAGCAACCATGATCACTATTGGTATGGGTCCAGCTCTTGACTTTGTATCTTACTGGTTTGCCTTGTTCGTCAAGATGAACGGCAGTGATGACCTATGTAAGCGTAACAATCTCATGAAATAAAATTCTTAGGTTACCAGGAACGTCAAGGCACATAAATACGGACCATGACGTGAGCCACTGCGCTATGTACCATGTGAAGTCTATCTGATTTCGATGATTGAGACCTCACTCCGAAGACAGCTTTGTAATCTATGATGACTCCCCCAAAGAAACAAAGGCAAATCTCAGTTTCTAAGAGAGAGAGAGAGATGCGGAAGAAAATTGGCAAGGAAACTGTACCGCCTAGATCAGTGTCCAGAATACCGCACCGCGGATTTGACATCTTGCCCGCATCACAACCAAACCAGACTGGTCTATCAGCTTTGATCATGTTGATGACCAAGCTCTTAAGCACAGTCCTATACCAGAAATGAAACATTAGGTCAAAGCATACCGAGAAATATATCAAAGATCAGAGTGGGATACTGACGTGCTAGTATTGACATGTCGAATAGCACGCGGACCACCCCAGACTGTTCCAAGTCGGTCGACAGTGTATGTCGTGTTATAGGGATTTCTAGGGTCATTTATTAAACTGATATATTCAGATAGCTAAACAAAATATCAAATCTTTGTCAGGTACAACAATGGGTTTAGCAACAAAAAAGGATTTAGAGACTGAGCATACCTGAAACTCAGCACATTGTGTATGATAGAAATCGAGAGGAGTACATGAAATGGCGTGAGCCTTGCCTAACTTATCGAAGTAGTCCCAGTGGAATGTCTCTACAGGGGAAGGAGGAGAGCCTAAGGCTATAGCTAAAGAGCGACAGACTTGGGCCATCTATTGATGAATGACTTTGAAGTTAGACAAAGAAATGACAAAACAAATCTTGATCAGCTACATACCATAGCTTTTTTGGCCTTTCGAGCAGCTTCAAGCCCAACCTTAACGGCCGAGCGGAAGTCTTGTCGGAGATTCTCAATGGCATTGTTCTTGGTATCGCTGTAAATTTGACAAAGTTTCAAAGCATAGACACGGAGCTCAGAAGTAAGAAGATCATTGATTGCACCCAAGTTGGAAGAAGTGCGGAATTTGTCACAGATTGCCTTGGGTACTAAGCCATACTTCACAATCAGTCCTACTACCATATCCCATTGATCTATCAGATAGCAAAATTGGGTCAGAATTGATACGAGGTGAGATGAGTAAGGAAGTGTGAGGACGGACCTACTTCACCTAATGGATTACTAGAGAGATGAGAAATGATATGAGCATTGATTGGCTCTTCAACAAGCTTCAGAAGAAAGTCAGAACAACGGTTGAGATGATGTTTGTGAGATAAGTGAGTTGAACAAACCTCCATCATATTTTCAAGATAGTAATTATACCTTTCTAATTTCTCGTAAAATAAATAATAGCTTTGACTCAACTCAAAATCGTCTGGATTCAAGCAAACTTATCAATTGGATACGATGTGGCTAATCGAATGATCTCAGTTTACCTAAGTCAAACTTCTTGATCATACCCATACAAACCGTATTAAAGGTAGCAAAAAGCCAGCATCGTCCTGAAGACTTTTGATCAATGACAGGGGTCCTGCCATGTTGAAATGAAGATGAATTCAGTTTATAAGCTCCATGAAAAACTAAATCAAGTTTCCACTCACGATTCTTCTGTCAAGCTATGCGAAAATATCGGTTGATCCGCGCTGATAAGTTTTATGTCAAGAAGAACGGATGAGATGGAATGTTTTCTGAGTAAAGTTCTGGCCAATTTAGCAGTCTGATCTTTCTCAAAGTCGTCCTGCCACCTTCTGAAGTCATTCAGGGTCACATAGGAACCCGTAAGTGATCCAAGAGTCGTTTGGATCGATGAACTGAATTCTTTGTTTTCTTTCAACTCATTTCCTTCTTTCGGTTTCAATAAAGATTCTTATCCTTTTTCTGTCATGAGCCCTTTGGATGAATTGACTGAACTACCCGTGCCTTGAGGACTTTGATCTTCCTCATCACGCCTCCTTCTACAGGATGCACAGGGACACAGGTTACGGCACTTTACACATAACATCTTTCCAGCAGGTACAAAGTCGAATATTGGAGCTCGAAGTTCAGGAACCCCGTCGTAGAAATCTGTTGTGATCAAACACGTTTTGCAGACTCGGATAATGCATCTGGGATCCTTTGATTGATCACAGATCATTTTCGGTCGCCTAGTAGTCTTTTGACACTGATGGCAGGCAGAGTATCCATATCCTTCAAGGTCATCAAGTTCAGGTGTGGAGAGATTCCTGGAAGATTTATGGAGTGATCTTGAAGGTCCAGCATCGGGTGAAGGATTTCACATATAAGGATTAAGAGCTTCGTGTTCCAGAATGATTTCTTCTAGTTCATCATGTAACCCAATCCCGTTTCGCTGAGTTGTGTACTAGAATTTCAGATAAAGGTGATGCAAATGTTAAGCATGTACAGATCACTCACAACATTAGTACCAGCCTTGTGGCGAGAAGCCCTACTGGGATTTAAACACGACAAGGGTGATGTGATCTGGATGTAAAGGAAATCGAAAGATACATCAGAAGAATCCAGAAAGATCATAATCTCATCACCCTTGCACCTACTGAATCATCGGACAACTCTGGAACATAATCAGACCCGTCCGAGGCTTCTGCGTATCTTCTCTTCTTCTTTGACGAGGCCTGGGGCTGTTCTTTCGGAGTGGCACCATAGGAAGCTTTGGTTAAAGTACCCAAACCTCGACGACTTTGCTCCTTCTCACCGCGCCTCCTTCTACATGATGCACATGGACACAGGTTACGGCACTTTACACATAACATCTTTCCACCAGGTACAAAGTCGAATATTGGAGCTCGAATTTCAAGAACCCCGTCGTAGAAATCTGTTGTGATCAAACACGTTTTGCAGACTTGGATAATGCATCTGGGATCCTTTGATTGGTCACAGATCATCTTGGGTCGCTTGGTTTTGAGTCAACACTGATGACAGGTGGAATCCTCGTATTCACTTGAATCATGGGGTTCACCTGCTGGTGTGATGTCGGGGGATCTTATGAGCTAGTTTCGACGGTCCAGCTATTGGTGAATGATCTGACGCGTCCGATCTCAGATAGGTGGGATTTTCCACTGCTAGCTTTTGTCGATTTGGCATGGAGGTTTTCTGGAGTCGTCCATCTTCAGCTTGGTCATTAAGATGATTCGGAGCGCGCTTCCAATCATTGATCTGACATTCAACATCTGAATCAGGAATCACTATCTCATCATCTGAATCGATCATATCCATCTCTTCATCTGAATCAGCCAGATGAGTTTGTTGAATATTTTCATCAAAACGAGGTCGGTGTTCCTCCTGACCAGGTTTTGGAATGTTAAGTGGCATCTTGATGAGAAGATGAAATGACTGTGTATGAAGTTGATGAAATTGCAATCGATCTAAACATGACATCTCAATCGGTTCAAGCGGTTTAAGAGGTGAAGAAACCTTTGTGTGTGTTTCTAGTCGTGGAGTTAATAATAGAGAAAGAACGCTGGTTCCATATCGGATGCTGATACTAAATTGGATAAAAACTGAACTCAATTGGGTTGTCTTGAATAGAGAATTGCACCACCAATTGCACAAGGTCCGTTCGGCTACTTTCGGCTAACTATCCCTGGGTGTTATCAGACCATTTACTCCAAAGTGCATACCTCACATTTGATGAAATCAGATAGACTAGTCAACACACATCCTTGATTACAGTGGGTTCAGACTGCAGAACCTTTACAAAAGTCAAACAGTCTCAAAAGAAAAACATCTTCAAAACTTGAGAGAATTGGGAATTGAACGATTTGATGATACACCGCATTGACTGATAAATTCATAGATACAACAACGACAACAATAACGACACAAAAGGATTGTTCACTTCTTCCAAATAACCAAAGCTCCCAGACTTCCACTAATTTTTTGACTTGAAGAAAGAGAATACAAAAGGAAGAAAGATCTAGGATAAAAAAAGATCAAATCCAAAATAAAAGGGAATCAAGAGGTTACAAGTGAAACGATTTCCGAATCGATTAAAGCTCCATACCTTCTACCATCGATCATGATCGAAAGAAGTGAATCAAGATGACCTAATTCACGATAAGCTCTCAATCTAACTTCTTCTACTCCTACTGCTACCAACAAAGTTTTACATAAGACACTTTGTACAATTGGTACATTGGTATCCCGACCTATTGTTTTTCGAAAAAGAAAACGCAAGTCATCCAATTTAGCTTGAGAAGAGTGACAAGAAGGAAAGAAAAGCATCGTGAAGACTGACCACCATGAATCAATAAGACTTTTGAAGGTAATCGATCGATTTGTAAAAAATGTTTAGAAGCAAACATTAAATGAGCCGGAGAATTTAATAAAGTTTGAGAATGAGAAGGACCCAAAGCTCTACGTAAGGTAGAGATGACTTCCCAACCTGCTCTAGCTTCCGTTCGAACATGTTTGACTGGATCATAGATGCCAGAAAGTAAGATCAATCCTTCAACTTGGGTTGCAGATGTGTAACGGTCTTGTATTGATAATCTATTTAAGCCTGGTGGGATAGGGATCGAGCTAGGTGTATCATCTCGTGAATGGACTACTGCATCTTGAACGACGGTCAAGAGGGCTAGATGTGCTCCTGAGCCGTGACCAAGTAGGTAAACCCGATTACCATCACCACCATATTGACTGGTAATCAAACCAAGTAAGCCATGCTCAACACACAACGTAAGCCATCCAGGAGTTTAGATTGAAGTGTCAAGGCTTACTGTGCTGATCTTTGAACCCATCCTAGAGCTTGTCGAATATCAGATACTGAGTCCTCACATCGACCTTCTGGGAATTGAGTCTAAATGAAATGAAGGGTGAAATGGATCTGATATCAGTCAGTCGGGCTTCCCTTCAAAATGACCTTACTCTATATAGTCAAAGCCCAAATCTTACAAAGTTAGGTACCACCACACAGAAACCAAGTCGACGAAACCTAAGAGCCAATTGAATATAATGACCCTTAGAAGTGATAGACCAACCACCAGGATGGATAAAGACAATCACAGGAGCCAGAGCAGAAGCAGGAATATGAGCCGATTCCGAATCATCTGATTCTAATTCCAGATCACTAGAATGACTAAGTTCAGATCTTTGACTTGAATTAGGATCAGGAGGATAAGCCCTTGAAACGGGAGACCAATCGATCGGAAGATAAACGTCTAATCGTTTGGATTTCTGATCATCTGAATTATACACTACATTCTCACGCAAGATTTGAGAACGACCTTTCCTACCACCTAAGACGATGATCCGTCTGTAGGAATAATCTAAGAGTAATTCAATTAAACCTAATTTGAAGAATGGAATGGATTGACGAATGATCGTTCGGAAGACTCGCCATGCTCTTAGCGGTGATAAAGGTAAGACTAGGATTGATGAACCTTCGGGTGGATCTACCTGAGCAAATAATAAATAAGGAATGGATGAAATACTAAAGAGTAAGAACTATATCAAATGATTAGCGATTCATCACCAAACACCTAAGTGAAGGAGAGAAAAGAAAAGATTAAATCAACTTACGAATGAAAGTAAAAGAAAAGTAGGAATTGCGATCAAAGCAAAAAAAGGTAAAACTGAAAGGAATAAAGAGATTGGCCAAAGCAGAATAGCAATCAAAGAAGAAGGAATGATTAAAAATAATAAAAAGTTGGATAGATTGGAATATTTTGATTGTAAGATTGTGGTGGATGATCGATTGGAAGTTTGAAGACTGGTTGTACTAATCTCGTTCTTAGATTGAGGTTTGATCATCTTGTGAACAGTGAGTGAGTGAGTGAGTGAGTGAGTGAGTAAAGTAAAGTAAAGTAAGTAATCGGATTGTGAATGTTGTATATGTATAATCGAATTCGGGCAGTTGAAATTCAAGAATAAACTGTAACAAACCCATATGTAGACCATACAAGTTTCAGTATTCAACGATTTTCAAACACGTGAAATCAATGAACAGTCAAGCTCAATAACTTCTATCATTGTAGTCTATCTATGTAGTGCACAATCAACATCCGTCAAGCCACATCAATACAAGCTAAAATAAATCAAATCATCCATTCGATCATTCTGCTGGGATGAGTTTTGGCGAAAGTGCAAAAAAGGTTATTACAAGATTTCCAAAAGTTCACTTTTTAATCTTGAGAGCTTTCCTCATAAATAGAACTTTTGATGCACATATTCACAGATATATATTTGTTTACGATGATCGATATGAAAAACAAAAGAAAAAACAACTAAAATAAGGTCACTATCTGTTATTCGAGACATCAGAAGATATCTAAAACAGAGATCTATTGCACTCAACAATATCCATCAGTTTCACCTCTTATTTTTGATAGAGATCCATGGGAATTTCAAGTCCTTTGCTCTGAGTTGAATGACTATCATTTTGGTTTTCAAGTTGATTTGGTCTTCCTGGCGTTGGACATTGAGATTGATGGATATGTGGATGACAGAAAAAATAGAACATCTCACGCGGAGGTGTTCTGTAGCTTCACAAAGCCCCTCTTATGGCGTCCCTCGAAGCCTGCGAGGAGTTCTTCATGAGTTGACAATGTATCTATATACTATACTCATCCTCATGTTGTCCCTATCCAGCTCGATCATCATCAACTTTATGATATTTGGTTACAACAACTTCCTAACTTTTAGTACTTTGACTTGAGGGCATCGTTCAGACTGACCTTTGGTCTTTGAAGACTGATGGGAATCGGATAACATAAATAACCTCATTCTCCTAAATCGTAGTCTCATCCGGACAGACTACAGCAAACTCTGATATCCTTACAACC
>KZ121539.1:9767-23308 GCA_002157025.1 Melampsora abietis-canadensis | reverse complement strand
ATTTACTCCGTAAGAGTTTGTTCCAGGAGATGGTGACCTTGAGTTAAGATCATATGAGGACGGAAAGGGTCATGAGAAGCGCGGGTCAAAGTAGACAAGAGAGGTGTTTTCAAGTTAAGATGTTTCCCCATACATCCTTAATACTCTGTCTTCTATACTCTGAAGCTTTAAATTAACGTTTTGATCATAGATAGCTTTATGATCAACCAATTTCAAATTCTCCACTTCAGCCTTGAATAGTTTCTTGTAATCCACTTGTTGACCTGGCATGACCATGCTAGGAGTCGCTCCAGCACCGCCCATTGCCAGCGAATTGGACCCATCCGCCGCTATTGAAACTGTCAATCAGTACCTTTTCTTCAAGGGAAAGAAGAACTATGCAGGAAGAATACAAACCATTTCCGTCCCCCAGGATCAACCGGTAAAGAGAGTTCAAGCCAAAAAGATTCAGAAAGTACCAAGATAAAGATGATACCCAACTGATATGCATATCAGGAGTTTCGATACCTCTCTGAAGCATCTGCTTAAATCCGTTTGGTAAAGGAAACGGTAACTTGACTATCATCACACCACATTAGCTTTCACTCAGATTCACATCTCATATCTGCACTGACCACACACGAATCCGAAGAAGAAAGCATTGATCCATCCCATGATCTAGCATAGAGAACAAGATCGGACGAAGATCGTTAGCCGAGTTTTGTCCAGGTGTGATATACGACAAGAGCCTACTCATGAAGCAAAACTTACAACTGTCTGTGGGATCATCATCACCATTTGTTTTTTCATGCCATCCATCATTCCATCCATATTAGCAGCGTCTAAAGGATTAGGTGGTAAAGCTGGAGCATCTTCCTTTCCAGGTGGTTTAGAAACTTCATGATCAGTTAAATAAGCTCCACTTTCCAGCGACTGAATCAACACCTGTCTTCGATTTTCAAATCGGGCGGTATTCAAAAAATGTCCATTCGATCGAAAACAATTCGCTCGGACTAGAATCCTTTGTTCTCGAAGTGCTGTCAATGAAATCGGTTTGGGATCGGTATGAAGTAATTGCATGGCATAATGTCGTAAGATTCCGACTAATAACATCACTAAGGTGATGGGCAACAGTACCCTTACCTTTGCCCGAGATACATGAATGAGAATTGATCAGTTGCTTCTGATTTCGTTTCTTTCAACCTGAAGGATGAATTGTAACTTTACCAATTTCGTATAGCTGGGTCAAGTCGAATATCTTGCTCTGACCAGGTGGACATCTTTTAGTGACGTTGAATTTTGAACGATAGGTTATAGTTTGTCTAATTTGCCGTCTGAGATTGATGAGGACTGAAGAGAGGTTGACTAAAATCAGGATGCTGAGGAAGTTTCAACTCCAGACTATCATGGCGATCGTCGACGGTCCTCCTACTCGAGTTATCCGTGGTCTACATACCCGAAATATCCTCGGGCGGGTCTTGGACTTTCCAACTTGAACCAATCTTCAGTGTCCACTTGGTCTTGTTATTTACTTGTATGCCTATTTGTATGCCTTGATCCACTTCCTAGATTTCAATGCAGGTGATATCCTCAGGCTTCATTGAAAGTTCAAGGGAGTTTAGCATCAAGGGAAAGCAAGCTTTTCAGAAAGCATCCATAAAGACCATAGCAGTTCCCCATTTGATACTTCAGTTCAAAATCACTCACCAATGCTTTGAAACAATCATCATTGGAGTTGAAAATTTTGATAATCTGAACTTGAACCTTACAATTTTCACATGGAGATGTACGTATACCTCTCCATGAAAAAAATATCAGACGTTTTATTTCTTTGGTTTTCTTTTTGGTGGAAATTCCTAAACTTTTTCGGTGCTATATATTTCGAGAATCTATGAGTTGATATGTATGTTCATAAGAAAACCTTGTAGAACATCAGTTGAGATAATTGATAGTTGTAGTATGTATGTAATCTAAGGCTTAAAAATTTGTAAAAAAAAACTCTCAGAGAAATCGTTCAAGAGCCTTGAATGATCAATCAAGTATGTATGATTTCTTCAAAAAGTTTATTTAATAAATCGTTCATATATGTATCAGTCAAAAACCAGTCAAAGGATTGAAGATCTTACTTAAGAGAAAATGTTTATCATTATACAGATACAACATAACAAAAAAAAGAAACATAATTTTATCATATGTAGAAGAAGGTCTCAAGCCGCGAACAAAAAAGGACAAACGGTTTGCTAGAATTCTGAATAAAGATGATTTGATTTAGGTATTGATTCGATTGGTGATGGATTGGATCCAGAATTAAGGCCACCTTTACCTAAATTCATAAAGTTTTCAGTCAAGTGTACAAGGTTATAAGAATCATCAAGTTTAACTAAAATTAAATAAATCAATCCAATTATTGAAAGTAAGATTGACCATTTCATTGAACGATAAACATCTACATAAATCAAAAAACACAATGAAAGAAAGAAAAAAAACCGATTAGTAATGTTGGTTTCCCATTCATTTTTTGGGTTTTTTTCTTTGAAAGAGATGAAAGAAAACGGAAAAAAGACAAACCTGACCAACTCAATCCGATCAATTCACCTTTCTCCCAAGTTTCCCAAGCTCTTTCTCTTTGTTCAGGTGATTCAAATAAAGCATGTCTAAGGTTTTGGTCTAACCAAGTGTGTTTCTTTAAATGATAAATCGATAAAGTAGGTGTAGATAACACATTCATTTGTTGTACTAAACTAACTCTAGAAATCGGTCTTGAATCTGATGAAGGAGCAGTATTGGAAAAGATTTGATTTAAGACGCTCGTATCGTAAGGTGAAATGAATTCAGAATTCTCTTCTTCCTGATCTTGATCATCAAGACTATTTTGAAAAACGTTTAAATCAGTTTTTGGACGAGTTTGTTAGGACGATGTGTTTGTTTTGAAACTCAACTTGCTACCGTCATTCCAGGCCATATGAACCCAAGCTTTATCTTTAGTGGCCATTTCAAAGTCTGATTTTTTGGAATCGATACTAACATAAATACATTTAAATCGATGCGGGTGTTTTCGAGTGAAATCTAAAACATGGTTTTGGAATTGTTCTTTTTGAGGATGCCATACTGTAGCAAAGAAAAATCCAACAACCTATAAATTTACATCAAACAAACAAGTTAACACATTAGAACCCAAGTTTGATTTTGAAAGAAGTTGGGTGTGTTTGATAGTTCTATAACTTACTTCGCAATCTCTGAATAATAACTTTGGATTAGTGATTGGGTTTCCAAATCCATCTACTAATCGTAGTCGACTGAGAATCTGATCGGGGTATTGGTTTTCAGGTTCGATCTTGAAACAACCTTCAGAATCAACTTTGTCCTTAGTTGAAGTCTTTTCGGTTTCGTTAGTCTTAGACATCTTCAATGTATTTATCGATTCTTGGAAGTTGAACTGAATGTGATTGGCTTTGTTTTGAAAGTTGAGGTTTTATGAATCGGTCGGATGAAAACAAACATCAAATTTGGTAAACAGAGAAAGATTGCACTGCCTGCGTCGATGTCATACTTACAAGAATGAAATAATAGAATCGGACGGAACAACACTATGAGTATGTACTATGCCATCTTAAAGGTACACATCAACTTGTGACTCAGTGAATACTTTCAGAATCCAAACAAATTGAACTAAAAAATAGAGAAACACCCAAACCGGACTACATAAGTATCTAGCATTGAATTTGCAGCAGAAGACAAGGATAAACCTAAAGGTTGGTCTAGTCTTCATTTGTGGTTTAGCAGTCTTTTCTCATGAAATACATATTCCACTGTCATTCCTCACTGAGCTCCATTGCCAAGATAATATATTTGCATGAAGTACAACCCCAACAGGAGCCAAACCAATGCTCTGACAATCTTCATCATGAAAAGATGGGATTTGTAAGCAATTTGATGGCTTTTTTTCTTCCTTGTGTTACTTTTGTATATACATCCAAAAAATAATCCTATTAATAAAAACAAAGAAAAGAAAAGAAATTGAAGATGTACAACAAACCCAAAACCAAACTCAATCTTAATTATAATTCTACCAAAAACAAAACACTCTGTGAAAACCTTTTCTCCTTGAATCAAACCTGGAATCCAAAACACTCAAATCCAAAACAAGTGAATCATAAACAGTAAATCATCATCAACAGTGGATCAAAAGAAACTCAATTCTGATAAGAATTAGTTCTAGAAATCATAGGAGTAGAACTTAAAGCAGTATACTTTAAAGGAGTTTGAATTCCACCCAAACTTAGACTCGAATTCGAATTTAAATTTGACGATTGTTGTTGATGAGGATGATGAAGTTGGTGTCGAGAGTTTAAAGTTTTACGTGAATGAGATTTAGTTGCGATTCTATAAAACAACCAATTGATAGCTTCTCTAATCCCATTCCTAAACAGATCACACACCCCCAACCAAGAAAAAAAGAAATCAGGTTTTGTAAGACATGAATTAGTAATTTTTTCTTCAGGGGGCAAAGGGGAAAGATGAGTTACCCATTTAAAGCTGAGACTCCAATCACATTTGCTTCGGTTATTCCTAATGATCTTGCTTTCTCACTTCGATCAGATTCGATGACTAATCTATTAAAGAGTTCTTTGATTTCTTCTACTTTCATTGGATTCTGGTCTTGGTTTTCATTCCGATCTTCTTCCATATTCATCGTTGTTGCTGTTGTTGATGAGATTGAAGATAAATTCATGGAATCTTGTTTATTTGCAAGAATTAGAATTGGAATTTTAGATTCTAAGATCAAAGGATGTTCTAAAACTTTTTTCAATTCGATCCAACTTTCACCTATCACCTTCTTTTCTTCTTCTTCTTTATCTTCTTCAACAACCAAGTCTTCATTTAATTTTCCTTTTCCTTTATTCTTAGATCCATTTTCATTTTTATGATTCTGTGATGAATTTAAATTGTTAGGTTTATTGGAAGAAGAAGTAGAAGGAAACGAATTTTTTATCCGATCATTCGAATCTAAAACCCAACATAATCCATCAATCTCTTTAAAATATTTTTCCCATATCGATCGAATTTCTTTCGATCCACCTAAATCTATAAATTGTAAATAAGATGATGAAATTACAATCTTTCCTATGTTTTGTCCTATTGTTTGAGAGATTTGATTAGGTTTTAAACCTGGTTGATTTGGATTATAAATCGTTTTGATTTTTTCTAGTAATGTCTAGTTGTAAATTTTGACAAGTTTTTGAATTAGTTTGGTGGTATGTTACACTCGAAAATTGGGTTTGGAAATGTATGAGGATTCTTACTGTTTTACCAGATTGGTCTAAACCCAAGATAATAATGTTGTATTCTTCTTTTCTGGTGAGATGTTGATATAAACCTGATAAGAGTCGATACATGATTGGATTCCCGTTATGCTTGAAGTCGTCTTTCCTTTGAATGGTTGAATGAGTTTCTGGTCTGAATTCTTGAATGTGGTTAGTGGATACGAATGGAAGTGGTTATGAGAATGAGAATGAGACTGAGAATGAGAGGTTGAAGTGATGTTTACATACAATTCGAAATTTCATGTTGAATTTTCACACATTCTTCACACAGACCTTTCACAAGTCTCACCCAACTTGAACACCAAAAGTTAAACCATTTTCAATCAAATTTCAAAAACATCAAACCAACCAAAGAACAAAATCAAAGAACACTCAAAGAACACTCAAAGAACAGTCTTAAGATGGGGAGATTACGTAGATCAAGAACACATGGATCAGCCAAATCATTAATCAAACAAAAGAAAACCAAACGATACGGCAGAGATCTAGATCAAATAGCATTAGATCTCAAACTATCAGAACAAATCCGATCTATCAAACAAACCCCCACAAACTTATCTTCATCACCTAACCCAACCAGTCTATTAAACTTGAATCCAGCCGAATCCACTTCGATGTTTCCTATACCTTATAGCTTTGGAACGACTTCTCATAATACTTTAACGGGTGAGATCGATGAAGAAACTACGGGATTAGGTGAATTTCCTTGTAAGGAATGTGCTAGGTTTTTTATTAATCTTCATTCACTTCAACATCATCAAAAATCAAAAGTTCATAAACGAAGGTAAGTTACCGATCATCGCTTTCTCATTCTTTTTCCTTTACTTGATAATCGAAACTGATTTGGGTTTTTCTGGGACGGGGTTTTACAGACTCAAAGATTTGGCTGAGGGTCCTTATTCTTTAGAAGAAGCTATGAGAGTGGCTGGTTTAGGTGTGGATAATAAACAACGTCCTGCTACTGTGACTCCTACTGCCGCTGCTACTACTTCAAACATGACGATCGAACAAACTTCTTGAACTTCATCGTTACCTCAACTTACTTCTTTATTTTAAGCGATTGTCTTGCTTTTACTCCCGCCAAGAATTACCCTGCCAAAACGATGCTCTACTCAATAAAACAAAATCTATCCGTCCTTGTGTTTTTTGTTGAAAGGAAACTTATGAGCTCTACGTCTAAATAATTCAAACTTATCTTTCCAATTAGAATTGTTGTTGCCCCTCCAAACTACACTAAAGTAGATTACATCTATTTTGATTGTTTTAGTGATTGAACATAAGCTTGATTATTTACATTTTGAACTAAAAGATTACGTATACAAAAAAGTGAATGTTCACTTAAATCTATGAATTAAAAGAAATCATTCCAACAAAGATAAGTAGAGTAAATGAAATGAAATTGAAAAGAAACCAATCCAAAGACACAAACAAAAGGCAAACAGTCAGTTTCTTATCACCTGAAATCTTCCAAAAAAGTATAAAAAGTTGAAAAACTCACAAGGTAAATCTGGATTAAATTCATTAAACTTTAAAATCAATTCGATTCCTCCTAATTCTCTAATCAAATCTTGTACAATCTCATGATACGTTTCACATAAACTTGAAAATAATTTACATATCAAAATCAATTGTTTATTGATTAATTCTTGGATTTCGTTTTGGGTAAGGTTTCTTAAGTTCAGGTTTGTTAAAAAGGGTTTGTTGAAGTTTGAAAGAATTGCTTCACCATGGGAAAAAGTGATGCGTATGAATCAGTGTGTGAGGGGAAAAGATAGATCGTGTTTTCGAAGGGAGGAGTGGGACTTACTTATGCTAGATTTAATCAGATCAGAAATCTCAGCTTGATCAATCGAATCATCTTTTTGCTCAACTTTATCTCCAGTCTCACCTTTGTCTTTTCTTATCTCTTCTTCTTTGATTCCGACCCCTTTTACTTTCAATTGAACCGAATCCTCAACTTGAACTTCAAGAAATTTGATGATCATCTCTCCTTTTAATAAAATCCCATTGAACAAATTATAAAATAAATTCAAATCTGATGAGATCGAATTATCATAAATTAATTTATCGAAATCTTTTGGTAATGATTTGAGTAGAAAGGTATAGGTTTTTCGGGTTAGTTGGGTTTGAGGTTTCGATTCTTGGATTTTTAGGATCGATAATTGGGATTTGGAAATCGGTTGTACTGAACTGTTTGGATTTGGGTTGAGGGTTTGGTTTGTAAAGAGAATAATTTATGAACTTTAGTTCACTTGATTTGAAATCAAAAACCACACTTAAATTTCCTTAAAGAGTTGAACTCTGTACCTTTCTTGTGATTTATAAAATTCTTGAAATTCATTCAGATTTACGATTTCAGAAACTAAAGAAACACTTCAAGAAAAAATCCATTGGTTTATTGATCAGCGCCATAAATTCAGTCAAAAAGGTTGTTGAAATCAATTGGATTAAGGAAAACAAAGCAGTGTGAGGTTCTATTCTGCAAGAGAAAGGAATTGGTTCAGACACTTACATTAAATCAAAACAATTCGATTCAACTTCATCAATTAAAGTATCTAACAATTCTAATAAATTCCTTAAGATCTTAATCAGAATTTCAGATTGATATAGGGACTGACTTTTCAAAATTTCATGATTGAAAGAAAAGAAAAATCAAGAACACAAAGATTAGTTCCAATCAAGACCGACTTTTCGATGAAGAATGACTCACATTCTTGGTTTCGATTGATGAATGCAATTGATCAATAAGATCACAATTGAGGAAATTATTTTCATTTCATTGAATTCGATCAACCGGCTATCCAAGAAAGAGTACAGAAAAGATCAGTTTTTTTTGTGAACTTCAAAAGAAGAGTCGAAATTCAAAAAGGAAAGTTTTCAAGAGGAATGAACAGTAATACTGATTGATTTTGATTGGTTGTTGAAATTAATGACCAAAATATCGAGATTGAAGTTTGATTTTTGGTAATCAAATTCGAGATTGATTGGATTGATCTTTGATTAAATAAAATCACTTTTCAGAAAAACAAACAAAGATTAGTTTCCCGTTTTTGAAAAAATAGAAAGGGGGTTCGAAACAAACGACTTACATTTGGGTTGGTTGAGGTTGATGATTGATGATGAAAACCATAAGGTTTTTAAAATGATTTCAATCGACTGTCTATGGGTTTGTTATTTATTCATGAATACGCATAAAGTATTAACAGTTATTGTGATTAGCTTCAAAGAAGAAAGTTGCCTTCACCTTAATGATTCTTGAAATGATAAATTTATCACCACCAAATCCCTAGTCAATGAACTCAAAGCACACAAAACTCCAAGTTCTTCTTCCTCCAACTCCTTGAGACTTTCTAATCGTTTTAAACTCGTTTTCCATCTTTCGTTTATCCATCTTGTAATTTTATTGAATTCATTCGTGGGTAGATTCTCTTGACATAATTCATTCTGTTGATTTTTCAAATTCAAAGTGAATTCTTCTAGTGACTTCAAATCGGCTTTGGTGTGGTGATCGACGTGGATTCGGTCGAAGAAATCGGGTATCATCCTCCTTAGATTAAGGGAAATTGGTCTTTTTGTATGACCTTTGAATTTATTGGTGATGAACTCAGAAGTTTCAACACTTTTGAAAAGTTTTGCAGCAAGGTTAAAACAATTTTAATCCGATTCCCGGGTTTGTCTTTTGTGATCGGATCATTTTACGTGGCGGTGCTTGGATTTCGGGCCCGGTACATCGAGGATCACCTCTTCATGAAAGCTCTCATCCGTGATGTAATTATCACATAAGTTCTGGTTGGTAATTTCTATATTGACTGTTTTAATGAAGCCGTAAGAATCTCGTATTACTTCAGATTCCAGACAAAATCAGATAACCATATGAGACAATTTCTGACTGCAAGATGAAATCACACATGATATAGCATGGTCCCGGAAAAGGATGATTTTGGATTTAGGGGTAGGACCGAAAACAGATTTTTGTGTGATAAGAAAGAATCACCTCAAGGAAAGAGATACAAGAAAACTTGTTGAGAAACAATGATTTTTTTTCAAAAATTTATCCTCCAATTTTCCCCTGACAATTAATTAATGGGCCAAAGAAAGTAACACAAAACAACTGAGATGTTGAGGATATGATTATCACGGATTATAAATAAACGATTTTCTAAAGAAGCGTGCTTCCTCAGGCTTGCACATACTTTTCTTGAATGACAGGAACCGTCCTAAATCTTCAACCTTGTGTCCCAGGATATCAAAATACTGTTGGAAAGACATCACCACCTCTTGCAATTCATGTGGAACACCATCATTCCAGCGACCAACAAACACCTTTAAAGAGCATTCTTTCTTTGACTTTGATCTTTCAAAGTACTCTTTCATTTGTTTCACTTCTTTCAGATTAAGATCAACATGAACTGAAACTAGGCGATCCCCCAAAGTTATATCATAGTAATTCATAGTAGTTCCTTTAGATGTCTCTCCATATTTTCTGTCAGCCAAAATAGCCAGTTGTTTAAAACGCCCCTTGAAGCGGTCTGAAATAAAAGTTTCGGGACATGTTAAGTAGTATCTGGTGTAATCCTGAACCCAATGACCTTCATAAACTTTGATAGTCTTGCCATCATGTAGGTTTACCTGTCCATTCATTGAGTCTATTAATTGATTGACCTTTTTCTTGATCTGATCTTTGGATAAGGAATCCCAGTCAACCTTTGTAGATGACAACTCAAGCACCTCGGATATACGAGCTATCACAGGAAGACAAACTCCTTCCTTATGGGCTCCTTCTTTTAATACCCTCTTGAGGAAATCAGATTGTCGAAATAAATTTGTGTTGACCATGATGTCAAAGGTAGCTAACCGGGTCTCATATGTACCCACAAATAGCTCCCTTATTTTCTTGAGATTTTCATTAGGGTTCTCAGTATCACTTCTTAAAAGAAGTAGTTCAGTTGAAAGGGCATCCCACTCCTGCTTAGTTCCTTCTTGAAATGTTGGGAATGCCTCATCAGCTCTGAGCAGCTTGCCGATCTTCTTGGTTCGGTCAAGCTGCTCCTTCTCGAAAAGCTCCTTCCATCTGCCCACAGCGTTCCGCGCATTAAACTTCTTCATTATGGAATACAATCGCATACATCCTTCATCAAAGTGCCAAAAGGTATCCCGAATCTTTTCCATAGCTTGGGCTATCGCTTTTCCATCTTCTGGGCAGTGGTCCAAGTAATCAAAGGCGACCTTGTTTAGATCCACGCGAAAACCGATATTTCGATTTTCTGGCTGTAAGATCTTTCTTGAGAAATCAAGTATAGACAGGCCAGAATAATCTACCTGTTCCTCATTAGTGATTTTTTTGTCTTCCTCAAGTGCATCGCTTTGGGTAACCACTTTTGCCAAGGGCTTAGTTGTAGTTTTCTTTCTTGTGGTTTTCCCTTTTTTGCTTTTTGTCCCCGTTCCCTTCTTTGCCGCTGGGTGCATCCGAGTAAGCCTTTGATTTTGTATCGGTATCACATCTTCTGAAACTTCCTCCCCGTCTACAGAATTTGACAATCTATCATGCATTTCCTCGCCAGTTGTCTCGATCTTTTGGCCTTCTGTGTCGTGCCCACTTGGAAAATGGTGTAGAGTTGCTGGATCTTTCGAAGGGTTTTCCAAACCTTCACCCTGCTCTTCGGGTTTCATGTCGACGGTCTTGTCCTCCTGTTGAAGGTTCTCTTGATGTATACGATTGGATCCAGGAGATTTCAAAACCAAACTTTCATGGTTCAAGGCCTCCCAAGGTGTTGCCACGATTTCCCCCGCATTTTTTGATGTATCGGAATCGATCTTGGGCTTTGGAAGTCTTTCTAAGAAGATTTCCTTCTCGCGGGCTTTCACTTTCTCATCATTATAAAGTGAAGTATTTTGTGAATCATCTGTTGCTTTCACTTTTCCTTTGCCCTTTACCAACGTCCATTCTGTGTCTTCTGAGCTTTGTGTGTCCGACTTTTGAACACGGGCGGCGAGAGCGGTTGATTTTCTTGGAGGATTACTTAAGACTTCTGCTTCATTGATTGTCGGTTTTCCAAGAGTCGCCGGAAGTTTGTTTCGCGTAGGTGCATCACTCTTGATTTTGGGCAAGTGTGATGTTTTGACCTCTTGGCCTTGAGATGTGGACTGCTTGGCTTTAATGGCATCTGTGTATGACATATAAACGTTTTTTTGCTCCATCGGACCCGAAATGTCTGCTCTTCCAATTGGTTCAGGTGCCATAACTGACTTTCCGCTGCCAGACTGAACTGTAGGCTTGGTTTTCATCGGGCGAACTTCAGGAATCTGGCACTCGCGATTACCTGACTGTGACGCATGCGTATCTTGTTTGCCACTCATGCGGGCCGGGATATCATTCTTCATGAAGTAAGACCAAAATCGACTATGATATTTTTTCGGTTTAACAGGAAGGTCCTTCTCGGGAATGGGAGCAAGAAGTTGAGCCTGGAATTCTTCCGCTGACGGCCTTTGGGAGAGATATAGAGCATGACTGGAATCAATTAATAAATTCGGGGAGACTTCAATCAATCAAAACAGAAACTGTAAGATGGTAAAACAAACCTTTTCTCAAACCATAATTCGTCTGTGNATAGTTTTTTCTTTGGGAAGATTCCTCATCAAACCTCGCATCTCGATCAATGTCCGTAGGGGGTGTGTATCTGAATGAAAAACCGGGTGCAAGGGCAGAACCAACATCGTCTCTCCTTGGTGATAATTGCGGAGACATAGAAGTACTCCCTAATGGATTGCGGAATCGACCTCGGTTCCCTTTTCCTCCATAGACTGTGGAGTCAAAATCATGAAATGCCAGGCCAAACGAGGCGATGTAGAATAGACATAGAGCTGTGGCCAGAAGAGATAGCCGTAAATTACGCATGATGAATATATATATATATTTAATGTGATTATGAGAGGAAATCTTGAGTGTTGGTGAGAATTTGTCAATTCAATACGGCGGGTGTCCTCTCAAGATCAGCAGTTGTAAAAGTTGTCAGATCATCATCATGAGTACACAATCCATCGCACTCGTCTTCCCCGGATGAGACTTGATTGAATCTTTGTAAAGGAGCACCATTGAAACAGCTCGTAGCTAGAGGATACAGGACTTTGACTTGATATTTCGGCAGATCTGCTGCGATCAATATTTACCGGTGCGTTGTAACATTTCACACAAACTTAACAAAGTCCCTCATTTTACAGGGTTTATTTTTGTCAACACACTAGGGATTGTTGACGCCTTGCCAGCAACGTACACATAGTAGTACGTAGTCCAGCAGGGCTTCTTGTTGCAACATCAAAGTGCTACATAAAATTGTCTTCATATTTGTTCAATTATTGAGACCATCAAGAGACACTTGACCTTGGTCCTCTTGGACCTGGTGAGGCAAGAGTGGGGATCAATATTTTCCAAGTTTGCCTGTTTGCTTTAGTTGTCCATGAGAATCCATGGCTTGACTCTAATTAATTATCACACATTGTTCTTGTTTTTTTGAGGAAATCAACAAGAGTGTAAGTGTGAATATGGCTCCAGTGAGCAAAAGAGAGAAAAGGGGGAGACACTCAAAGCTTGATTGTCTGAATATCAAATACATCATGTACCATGGTCCATGAGGGCCTATATAATTAGTATTTGTAAGTGTATCAGGGGGAGTAGGGTAGGAATGATAGGACATGATTAGGGATTCAAGTGGGTAGTTTTGGTGTTGGCAAGGCACTTTGTTTTGACTCAATGCATTTTCATTATCATTATTAGGTAGATACATCCATTCAGCATCACCCCTTGCAGCAGCTACATACAAAAATGAATGATTTTAGTGGTTTGTACAGATCCTTTGGTAGACAATTGTCCACAATGGTGCAGAAGAATATGTTCATACAGCCAAAGTTCCCTAAAGCCACACCCTCCCATGGAGCCAGTGCCAGTGGTCTATGGTCTTGCAGGGTTTGTATGATTATGGATTTGCTAGAAAAACCCTCCTAAGTACCATGGATGTATAGCTTTTTTTGGAAAGACCCTTTAAGACCTTGAATGTATGGCTCTCTTGTAAAACCCCTCTAATACCATGACAGCATGGCTTTTAGTAACTACATGTGAGCCATGATGATCGTGGATTTAGAGGGTAAAACTCACTCAAGCCAACCAAGTTCTAGACCTTGATGGGCATGTTGGGCCAAAAGTATGGGTTTAGTGGGGAAAAAAACCATTTTTCTCACCATTTT
>KZ121538.1:3751-19967 GCA_002157025.1 Melampsora abietis-canadensis | reverse complement strand
CCGCTGTGCGACCTGCCTTACCTACTTGTCCTTTCAATAGTCGGTTGATGGTTTCCGTTTTCTGACAAAAGACAGGGAAATACAATGTTCAGTGAGTATTTGAATCTGAAGCTTGATCGTTCAAAGATAGTTGATCACCGACCTCATCTTCTAACTTCTTTTCATTTTGATGTTTCCTTTTACGTGATTTCTCTGCTTTTTCCATCGCTCGATCAGCTTCAGTTAACTCTTTCTTTTTCTTTGCATCAGCTATCCCAACGTGAAGCACAAAAGGAAATCGATCAATTTCAATTGAACCACATCTAAGATTGTTTTCTTCGCTTGAAAAAACGTACTCATCGGCAGGGATTGTAGATCAGTGACCTGACTACCATACTCTTTTGCACGTTGGCGTACGGTGAGTTGGCCAAGATTTTGAGTCGATCCTTCATCTGATTCGTCCCATGCTTGATACAATCCACTTGGAGCCGTCGGTTCGTCTTCTTCACTTGACGAACCTGTAGCGTCACCGGCCAGTCCATCTTCGTCATCTGTATGTAGAGATGAAATCAATATATCGTGTAGTGGTGGGAGATCCACAGATCATGATGACAGAAACACACACCCGTATCCCTCTTTTTCACTACAGCGCTTGGCTTTTTGCTTGAGCCTTTCGGACGTCCTTTGGTACCTCTGGCAGCTGGTTTCCGAGCGTTTTTGCGTTTATGGTTCGGCGTAGCGACTGCAGGATCGCCAGTTGAAGATGGTTCGCCAGTCATAGATTGGGCCTTCGTCTGAGCTGCTTGGCCACCAAGCTTGAGTTTGAGGACTAATGGCTTCTTAGGAAGATCTTGAGTAACAGGTGGTGATGGCCGCACGACGGAAGAGTTTCCATCCAAGTCCATCTCTTCTCCACTATCTTCATCAGCACCGAGTGGCTCAGGAACAGACTTGGTGGTGCGTGGTCTTGATTCGAGGTCCGCTTCTGAGTCGTCTAACTCCATGGCTTCTTCACCTTCGTCGAAATCTTGATCATCCGAACCACCGCCTTGAGATTCATCCTCTTCTTCATCATCTTCTTCATAAATACCATCTAGTTCACCTTCTGCGTCCATGTACTCGTCATCTGGTTCGCCATCTGCGTCGGCATCCGGGTCATTGGCATTTTCAGACAGAGAGGAGATCGAAGAGCTACGCGGTCTGGATTCTGGTTCTGGTTCGTGTTCTGGTTCCTCGTCTTCTGAATATAGTATTGGGGGTGATGGATCTGATCCCACTGAGCTTGAACGTGAGGCCATTGAGATATTATGATTGAGTGATGGTGTGTTTATTGCTATTGAAGTGAACCGCGAGCAGGAGGCCAAGAGCCGTTGTTCGTCTGTCACACGCATGTCACTCTTAAGCGCAGAAGTGTCACCTGGCCTTCCTGTGTAAATCACCCATTCGGGTCACACATTGAGGCATTGAATTGGAACAGGATGATCCTAATGTAACCATTGGCATACGGAAATACGCAACATCCATCTCCCCAATCATCAATGCCCTCCTGTCCACTGTCCGTCAAAGGGAAGTAGGCTCAGAAGCAGTACTCATTGTCATGTGTCCATCAAAAACATAAATATCTTCTAAATGACCTTCTAGTACTACATAATCTATGCAAGTTTTATATATTCAAGAAAGAATGCCCACAAAACTCACTCTCAGTCTCAGAGGAATATAATGTAAACATGACCAAAAGAAATGAAAAACCCTTCAAGCTGGACCCCCGGTCCCCTCAAAAAAAGAACAAATCAACCAAACCTTATTGAGTTTCTTTCTTTCTTCCTTTTAATCATTCTAGCACACCACCAACCACCACCGCCAAACAAAAAACAAACCTTCAATCAGTATTTCAGGAAAAAGAAACAGCAAAAAAAAATCATATTTCAAGTATAGAGAAAAAACAAAAGTAGATATACTAGTAGGTAGGGTTTTATGTCAATTGTAAACCTTTTTTTCCCTTCGAAAATAAAAGTTTATATCAATGGCATTCAAAATCAATTTAAAAATATGTATATTATGTGTATTTCAAATTTAGAAAAATTTAACTTTTTTTCTCCTGGTTTAAAGAAAACAAAGAAGCAAGAGAAACGAAAAAAGAAAAAGAGAAGAAACCCCCAATCCATCAATTTCTTCAATTATTGCTTTTGAACCGAAAGAAAAACATCAACCAAACAAAAACGTATCCGCTTCATCACTATTCATTTGATGTTTCATTCTCGATTCTTAATTTCGATGGTTTTCCAATCCCACCCGTCCCAAGGATCCCTCCAATCCTAGCATTCAATGGTAATCCAGTATTCGTTCGACTCATTGCTGGTGATCTCATCATAGTGGGTGTATTAGTCACTGATCGATTATGTGCCATATGACTCTTTACTAAATCTATTCCCCCCCCCAACAACAACCAGAAAAACATCATCAGTTGGAACAATAGTTCTTAGTAAGATCAACATAGAAAACCAACGTACGACCAGCAGCTAAAGCACTCATTAAACTCAATTCACCCGCCATCACTGATCCACAAACGATCCGAGCCAACATCCTAGCATTATCACCTGGTGTGGTTGGATGCGATCCTTTGATTCCCAACATCTCTAACATAGCTCCTTGTGGTGCTAAAATCGTTCCACCTCCAATCGTTCCCTAGAAAAAGCACTCAAATCAGAACAAATCACAGACAAGAAAAAAGAAAGATGAGGCTCCAAAAAGCTTACCACTTCAATGGATGGCATGGTACATGTGATCAACAGATCTCTTCCGTTGTTGATCGGTTCCATTAAAGTCATACAATTCGAACTTTCTACATTTTGTGCTGGATCTTGTCCAGTAGCCAAATAGATTGCCTACATCACCATGCCCATCAAATCAGTGGATAACTCTGTGCAAAAGCAAGATAAAAAGAAAACTGACCGTCAAGATATTACTAGCATGAGCATTCATCCCACCAATACTACCAGCCATCGAACTTCCCACCAAATTCTTAGTCACATTCAACTTCACAATCTCTTGTACAGTAGTCTTCAAAACTTTTTCCATCACTTCTCCTTTCACAACCGCTTCACTCACCACCGATTTACCTCTACCTTCAATCCAATTCATTGCCGATGGTTTCTTATCTGTACAATAGTTTCCACTTAAACTAATCACTCTCATCATCGGAAAGAATTCTTCTGATCCCATCAAAGCCAATGCTTTTTCAGTCCCTTTTGAAATCATGTTCATTCCCATCGCATCTCCCGTTTGAGTTCCAAATCTAACAAATAACGTTCGACCTGCTAATGCAGCTTTCAATGAAACTAATCTAGCAAATCTTGATGTCGAATCAAAGGCTTCTTTCAATTTACGTGATCCTTCCATCGAATCAATCCATTCTTTGGCTTGACTAGCTTCTTTGAGACTTGGGAATTCTAATGCAGGTCCTCTTGTCATCGCATCTGCCGTAATGACCGTAGTCACACCGCCAGATGCGTTCAAGGCTTTGCATCCTCTTGAAGTTGATGCCACTAATGCTCCTTCAGTCGTAGCCATAGGTATCGGGAAAGCTTTTCCATCAATCCTCAATGGTCCTGCTATTCCTATAGGGATAGGTGTATATCCTACTACATTCTCACAACATTGTCCCATTACTAAAGAATAATCGTAATGAAGATAGGGTAGTAGACTGCTCTCTAAGGTTTTCGTTGCTGACGCTCGTGCTGTTGCATATGATAAGATCGAAACCATATCAGCTAGGTCATACATCTCTAGATAAAATGAATCAACAAAGTCACTTACAAATCAATGCTCTTCGAATCCTAACAGCTCTGACCAAATCCTTCTTCAAGACCTTTTCGAGTGCATAAGCGGCTAATTTTCCATTTTGAACTAATTCAATCATTTCTTCATCTGTTAAGTTCTCTGCACCAGTCTCAAAACCGTTTAAGATCTTTTCACATTCCTCCAAGGGTCGATTAGGCAATCGATCAAATTCAGTCGCCGCTGGAGAGAAGATAGATGGTGTGACCGGGCTGAAGGGCGTGAAAGAGATTGTAGGTTTAGAACCAGCAGCGCCAAATCCTTTCAAGGTAGGTGTAAGCGAAACTGATGCTGGAACAGGTGCAATTTCATCTGTTTGAGGTTGAAGGGGTGCAGGAGCTATCGGGTTGGATATACCATCACTGAGTTCTTTTCTTTCTTCGTTCTTTTTCGACGGTTCTCGATCTGATTCATCGTGATCTGGTGCAGGACAGATTGCAGGTTGCGAAACTGGTTCTGATTCAACAGAAGTCTGAGTTTTGGATCTACTTGCTTGAGGTTGACTTTGGCCTCTAGAATGATGTATGTGATGATCTCTTAGATGTGGCTCGCCGGTAGTACGTCCTAAGACGCTAGATCGGCGAGGCTTTCGACCTTTCATTCGCTTTCCACCATAAACATTGTAACCTCCGCTGGTAGACGCCAATAAAATTCTAGCAGCGCGCTCAGCAGGCGTTAGCGAAGCAAAGGCTTCATCCTCTTCTTCTTCTTCTTCTTCTTCTTCTTCTGCTTCAAGGAGATGACGACGGCGACCTCTAGCTATGATAGAAGCTGCATGTCGTTGACGGCCACGATCTTCAAACCTTCTAGCTTCATCCAAAGAACTAGTAGCAATCCCTTTGAGTAAATAAGCATTGAGTAACACGCTGATCCCTAGTGCTAGTACTATCCATTTCGACATCACAGGGTCTCCTACAAATGCAGTCCAAGATGACATGAATTCATCTAAAACCAGTAACGAGGATGTCGAGCCAAATCGAGCGGTACTACTATTACTGATGCTGAAGTTGGCGGTAGATAAACGTGAAGGTACGACTTCAAGCTGTATCACGGGAAGAATTGATACCGTCAGATCCAATTCAGATGTAGGTAAGCCTTCGGTGACCAGTTGTTGGAGTGGGAGCTTGTAAGCTTCGGGCAAAGTTTGCTTGTTCATCAACGAAGGAGCGAGATCAGATTGTATTTTCGATAAAGAGTTGGAAGTGTGATTGGGCATCTTGAGGGCAGCAGTGGTAGTAGTCGTAGGAAAGGGATGCAAAGTATAACGAGTAAAGGCTGTGTTGGCGGTAAGAGTAGTGCAGAGGTTGAGAACATGTAGAGAAAGGAAGAGACAGATTAAGATCAATTTGACGCGGCTAGTACCAACGACAGTAGTGGATGGCGTGTTGGGATCATCGTTAGCAGTAAAGAGATTGAACAGCTTAGTCCGAACCGATCGGATAGATTCCTTATGAGCTAATTGATCAGTTACAGTCTCCACCGAAGGTGAATTACCATCGTCAAGGAGCTTAGAGAGCTCAGTGGTGGAATCAGACCGAGAAAGTTGTCGATTAATCTGGATCCGATGAAGCTAGGGGATAGGAAAGTCAAGGGAAGGGATCATTCGTCAGCAAATTCTCAAGTTGAAGATAAATGAAATTCAACCTACTTCAACAAACACAGTCAAGATTGACACGTAGAACCCAAACAAGAGTAAACAATCAAATCCAAGAATGAGAGCAGCCAGTTGACAGAATTCGGTGAGGCCATTGACACCACTCATAGCACCTAAACCAAGTACAGTCATCTCGATGACATAATCCCGGAAGATCCTCACACCAACCCGCTCAATAGATTCCACCACTACATCTCTAGCACGAAGGGCAGGTTTAGGGGAGTGACGACGTAAATGAGGTGGTGAAAGGTTAGGGTTAGTGAAGAGAGCGTGAGCCAGGATATAAGGTTTATCAAAACCGATAGTGATCACTAAGAACGGTAAAGCCTCAGAAAGCAAAATGGGATTGATTCGAATGTGAAATGCGTGTGCGGTGATGAGGGCCAAGATGAAAGCAAATATGGATGATAAGAGAGTGACGAGACCTGTTCAAAGAAAAAGGAGATGAGTATTCAAAGTCGAAAGATTCAAGAGACAGATGAAAAGATCACGAACCAAGCCAAACCTTTGATTTTAATTTACGCATGTTCCTAAACAGATTGATAAAAGTTAGATGCATAACTGAATAGGCAATCAACATGATGAAGATATCAGCCGAATTGGCATTTCTAGTCAATTGCCAAAATCTAATGATGAATGCACGAGTAGCATAAGCTATCCATCTGATCGATCTCATCTCTCCTAGCCTTTGATGATCGTGGTGAAAAGTCGAGGACAGTACCAAAGAAGGCGGCAAGTGTTCCAAAAAGGATTGAGTCCAAACTTGAGATGATTGATTGAAAGCCAAAGTGATGATCAACGGATTTGACGTGATCGATTGAATGTGAAGAAAACAATCGTTGGGATCTGATGTAGCTTTATCTGACTTTGGTTTGTAACAAATCTCTGAGTAATCAAGATGTTGTTGTTGATGATTTTTGAAGAAGACTTCTTTGAGATGATCCTGAACATGTTGAGGATTGAGACGAGTGGATTGAGTAGGTAAAGTGAGATGAAATTGGATCAATTGAATTTGATCAAGTTGATTGAAATCAGTTGAAGGGGTCCAAGTTTGATGTTTAGGATGATAAGTCAAGTTGATGAATTGATTTGATGAATTGTAAGAAGAATGAGATTGAATCGAATGGGACAAATTCAAAAATTCAGAATGTTTCACAGCATTCAAAAGTTGAAAGTAAGCAAGAGTGATAATAATCTAAAAAGGAAAACAGCGATGATTAGTATTTGTCTACATGTATGAAATATATATAAGATAAGAATGAATGGATGTTTACTGACCAAAGTGCCAACAATCAGTTCGATTGGATTGAGAGATGACCAAGATCCAAAGTTGATCAAAAACTTCAGAGTGACAGATTGCATGAATTTGTTTAACTTTGAAGTTGATTGAGTGATGAAATCGAAAGTTGAATCATGCTTGAGTTGATGCTGATGTTTTGAAGAATGATGATGATGATGATGATGATGATGACGATGTCGATGAGGTGAAGGAGTTGATTGATCAGATTCAGTTTCATTTGTAGCCTTAAAAGATTCCAAACTATCAGTACTGAGACTACTATTAGTCATGATGGAATTAGCCATGATTAGCTAGATATATATATATTGTATGTAGTCGAGATTCTTCTTGGATGGTTTGTAAAGTTGAGATATCAAAAGAGAAAGTGAGTTTTTGATTTGTTGAGAATGAATTTGATTTGGTAATCTGAAGTGGTCAATAGTTAAAAACCTATATCGAAAAAGGTAAACAGATTCAAATTTTAATCATGAGTGTTTCTAATCAAGCTTTTGGAAATTCAAGTAGGTAGATAGGTATGTATGTAGTTTTCAGGAAATCTAAAATAGATCTCTTTGACTTTTTCAATCTATATGGGTTCTTCTTTATTAAAATCACTTGATCGATCGATCGATGGATTGATGGATTGATGGTTCGATAAAGTAAAGAGTAAAGTAAAGTAAAGAGTAAAGTAAACTAAAGTAAAGTGAGAAAAGGGAATGAAGTGATGAACGAATGAGTCTGAATAAGTACCTTGATGGTGATTTGGTTCTGATGACCCTGTGATGAACATTCACAGTTCCCCTTTGAAGATTCTTCTTCGAACTCCAGTCTAAGTGTAGTCTGACTGTCAGTGAGTCTCACTCGAGTCAGTCTCCTCAAATTCAAAGATTTCAAACTTTAAACCATTCGGATGGGTTTGATTTGTTCAGGAGATTATTGACTTGGTCTCTCTTTCTTTGTATGTACTTATGTACTAAGTCAATCTTTCTTACACCCCAATCACTTTACCAAACCCTTCTTCAATCTTCTTAAATTAATTTCCTTCAATTCTTGCCAAAATCAACAAGCTCAATTTCTTCAATCAACCCCACTCAATTTATGTAACAATCTTCCTATCTATCTATCTATCTACTTATCTATGTACTTCAAAGGAGTTCAGACCACCTATTTATGCAGTTCTCCATACTCATCATCTCATTCACTCACTTTTGGAACATCATCAAGTCTTGCTGCATGATTGGATACATCGTTCCAAGTATGCCTATCTCTCATCTCGATCAAACCCTTTTGACTTGAATCAAATCATCAATCTCTCTCAAACATTACTCATCGTTTTTCGAACAATTCAAATCGACCAAACTTCATGTCTCTTTCTCCGTAATTATCTATGTAACAGCCACCACACATACACCGGTTACCAACCTACAAGATGAGACATCTTCTATAAGATGAGCTATCTCTGTTTCTCCGAAATTGCCGTTGGTAAATCACCCTTGAATTCATCGAAAAAAAAATCAACCTTCATATATCGAACGCTTTCTCTGATATCCCGTTTGTAAATCCCCTCCACTACAATTCAAAGACACTTGTTTGTAAGATACATATATCTTTTTTTGGAAAAGAAAATGGCAATGTCTCAGCACAAAAGGATTTTATTTTCTACAGTGGATTTTATTGAATTTGAAGAAGATGAAACCACAAACTTTCGACGAATCAATCCAAAATATCAATTAAATTGTTTAGGAGAATATTGTGATCAATATGGATTCGAAAAAGTTGAATGTAAAAGAAAGAAAAATCTTAATCAACAACAACAACAACAACAACAACAAAAGCTTTATCAAAGTTCTCATTGGGATTGTGTGGCTTATTTTACTGATTTAGATGGGTTAGAAGAAAAGGTCTTGTTGATGGATGATCAGGTTCAGTTTGATTGTGAAGGTTGGAGACATGATGAGGACCCTTTTATACTTCAAGGTATTCTTCATTCTCACTATTCATCTTTCATTCTGATCTAATCAATTTGGCTTATTGATTTTTTGTTTGTTTAGGATCTTGTTCTTTGAATTATACGTTTTCTTCTGATAAGGCTCTACAACACCAAACTTTACAAAACCAAACAACAATTCTCAGTACCCAAGATTTAAGAAATGGTTTGTAGAACTTTTCAATCATTGATCTGACCATTCTTTTGGAGATTTTATGTATGCTGAGATATACTGTTCTTTCAGATCAAAAATCAGTTTGGTTATTCACCAGTTTATCAACCTTTTTCTTCTTTTTCATCATCATAAAACTCTTGAAGATCAATTTCAAACCCACCTTCAAATCAATCTTCTTTGTCATCCTCATGCTCCTCAAATGCTTCAAAATCAAAATTCAAATCACAATTGATTGTCTGAAAGAATTCTTTTATGGTGAGACTATCAAGGTTTCAAATCTTGATGAAAAAGAAAAATGTGATTGAAATCTTCAAACAGTGCCTTGATCATGAAGATATACATTTGAATTTTTGTTTTCTTTGACTTTGACTTACAAAAAGGACTTTCAAGGACACTTTTTTGATTGGGTTCTAGGACTTCTCTTTATATTTTGACTGTTTTTCTTTTCATGTATTTGTTGCTTGGGATTTGTATGGTCTTGATCAGGCATCAAGACACATTTGTAAACAACATAACAATTTGATCAACTCTGAACCTTCACTCAGTATGTCAGTGGCTCTCAGACTATACTGATCCTGGCCAAATGCTAAAGAAGAAAGAAATTCAAGAGATTCACCACAATTGTGATAAAGAAACATAGGAAGTAGGTGCAGGATGCTTATGTACCAGCTTTGTTCAACACATCTTTGGCCAAATAGAAGATCCATAGAACTATGATGTCCTGGCAATTAAATTTTCAACTTGCAATCTGGCAGTCAAAGTTGTGTTTGGATGGATATCTTTTGCTGTGTTTTTGGAATGGATCCGTGTTAGGCCTTGGGTTCAACAACAATCTTTTCTGTGGTCTTTAGTCATATAAAATGGAAAGCTGACTTGAGAAATCAAAACATTCATTGTCATCTGAGGATGCCTTGGATTCCAACTTTCAAGGTTGTGATGAAAACCGTGAAAACTCATGAAAACAGAATCATGCCTTGGAAGTTAGGATCACATTTTTCAAGTTACATGGTCTTGTACAAGACCTGAAGTCAAGAGCACTCATTAGTACCCAATCTTCTGACTTGTAGCACCCACTAACCTAATTGCATGTAGATAATCAATACTGTCTTGGTCATCTTGCTTCAGAGAGAACCCTTGTACAAGACATCAGTACTTTTGTAGTGGTGTTTGAGAAAATAGCACCTGATACAGATATCTAATCAGCTCAGTCATTTCTGACACATCAGGGTGTGTTATACCTGATCAATGAAGAGTCAACAATCTTCAACTTGTATAGCCCAATGATGACCCAATAAACATCAGAAAATCTATACTACTTGAGAAATTTTGCTTCACTGACAATGTCATCCTTTCTAAGGGAAGGTAGTATTCCAGCAATGTTTAAAGGGGAAGCCTCTGATAAAAGATATTTGATGATTACACTAGTCTCTGACAAACCATTTATCCTTTCCACTTATTTATCACTTCATCCACCAATCACACAAGGGTTACCTCCCTCATATTTATGCACATTTTAGAAGATATAAGCTCATCATGTTTGAGAAACTTTGCGGATCTCATTTTCTTTCATCTTTGATATTGTCTCTTCTCCTAGTTACCTGGATTCCAATTACACATCAAACCATCTGAATTTGGGAAAAGGATGCAGCATTGGAAAGGCCAACAATGCAAGATGATGGACTTTGGATATCTTTGGATAGTGGTCTGACATCACTAGCACCACAGAGATCTCACGCTGTGTCCCTATGGCCAGAACTTCCTTCTACAGACAACAGTGGCTTGGCTAAGGTAAGTGAGCGCTTAGCAGGGCCTCAACTTAGCACTTCTTGAGCGCTAAGCTAGCACAAAATCCTTAGTGCTCCCTAGCTAAGATAAAGGAGGTCTAGGATCCCCTTAGAGCGTCTGAGCTAAGCTAATTAGCTCAGGGCACATTTCACTGCTGAGCTAAGGCATTGAGCTATTGAGATTCCGCTAAGCTACTGGCATTAGCAGGGGTAATTGCAAGGGGTGATAGCCCTGCTATATTTTGCTCACACCCGGCCATTGGACTTGGTTTTTGTTTTGATCTTTGGTCTTCTTGAACACTCCACATGGGTAGTCTATTTCTCACCCTATCACCACACTTGCCCTCACATCACTCAAAAAAACATGGCCATAAAAACACCAACAAACAAATGCACAAGGCCTTCAATCTAGTTGGCATGTCACCATGACCAGCTACCAGACCCCTTTGCAGCAGTAGAGATCTCCTTCAAGGAATGTTTCACTCTTGTTTAATTTCACCATTCTACTTCTCTTTTGATTTACCTACAGTTGCTCCAGTCTAGTCATGGCCACAAGCTTTCCCCGGTCCTGGCCCCAAGACCCAAATTTTCACCCCTCAAGTAATACCCAAGTGAGTTTTTTTGCAGGTTTTCTCCGGTTTTGTCCACCAAATTATCCACTTAGGCACTTAAGCTAAGAGCTTAAGGTACCTAAGCTCTGGGCTTGAGTACTGAACTCAAGGCCTCTAGGTTCCCAAGATCCAGATTTCAAGGTTTTGAGGGAAAAAAATTGAAACAAAAAAATTGGCTGGTCAGATTGCCAAGCCAAGTCATCTGTGACTCAAATACCCCATTTCTGACTCAAAAATAACTGATTACAAGAGGTTATTAGTAGGTGTTATGTGTATAAACTTGTGTAATCAAATTTGGTTTTTGCAGAGCGGATGTGGTTGTGACTAGATTTGAGCAACTGTAGTATTTATCATCTGATTTATTCAAAATCATGACAGTGAACAATTATGAAAACAATAAGCACTTACTCTGAAAGCAAGCTATATTCCAAAACTGTGAACTTCACAGAACATCATTACTGATTGGATCTTTTCTTACTTGAATGGTTCCTACAGATTCCCTGATCATTTTTATATCACAAAATGGAATTCAGATGGATCCAGCAAGATTTCATCACACATCAATTCTTGTCCAAAAGACTCAATTGCTAGTTCATTGGAAAGCTGGTCTCTCTGAGTATATCTTTCATTGAGACAGAGAGGCTGTATCTGATTACAAAAACTTTCTATTTGGCTAGATAGGAAATATTCCAAAATACAAATCACCAATTTCCCAGGTAAGCTACAGCTTTGGGGCATCAACAAAACATAAAGATGAAGGCTATGGCTTTCCATTGAGCTAGGATTCAAATGTTTTGGCTGAGAATTGCAAAAGATATGAGGGATTGTAGAATTTAAATTATCCCCTTCTCACCCATGAGCCAAATTCTCTGATCAATCAAACAAGTAAGAGTAAACAATTGTAATGGTGAGTCAGATGATGTGGGTATGGGGTTTAACTATAGCATATATGCTTGTACTGAGCCCCTGTACACATTTGGAGCCCAAACCACTGCATCCGGATTGATTTGGGGCCCCACCAAATTTGGTTTTGCTTGATTTGGAGCCCCAATTTGGAGCCCACCACTGTGGATGCTCTGACTGTTACCTGAAGGCATTTTTCAGGTTCAAAGCTTTCAGGTATCATCTATTTAGTATCCCCTTCAAGATTGAAACTGTTCAACCAAATTCTGACATTCTAAGTGCAATGCCTGCTACTGAGCTGCTAGTTCCTCATAAGAGAAGGTAATAGTGTTTCAGAAATGTTTGGTCAGAAAGCCCCTAATTTAGTCTGAGATATTAAACAAGCACAGTAGTATCTGAAGCAGCAGGATCAGTTCTACACAGTAGATAACCAGGAGCAAAAATAAAACTTGTGTCATTAAATGACATCTGAGCAAAATCAGCAGATAATTATTTGGGAACATTGTTTCAGTGAGAATGCCTCAATTTCTAGGAGAAACTGGAATCTCAGGTTGGTTTGAAGAGAAATACCTCCATAAACATTTTTAATAGGCACAGAGATTGCTGAGATACCAGTTCTTCTGCCAACTTATTCAACAATACATCCACAACACTTTTGAAGTAGATATCCAATAAGTTTTCTGGATTTGACAGAATATAGAGGTATCATGTCCAGGAACCTTTTCAGCTATCAATTCCATTTGTTATTGGTCTGGAGTCTCCTGCTACTAATTTGGATTCCAGCTACACATCAAAACATCTCAAGTTGGGCCAAGGATACAGCATGGAAAGCACCAACAACAGAAGATGAAGAACTTTGGACATCTTTGGATAGTATAACCTGTCTTTCACCACTCTCCCCAGAGCTCTCACCTTCTCAGTATCTGTGGCCAGAAATGCCTTTCAATGACCCAATACTGGACATGGGAACCCAAGAGCAGGTATCCAATGACCCAGAATGCCATCATGACTTGGATGATTCCCATCAATTTCAAAAGACATTGGTAGTTCCTTGGGATACCATATCATCATTTGAAGGCTCAAAAATGAGAGATGGAAAGTTTCAGTCATCTTCAGATCCCATGATAATCTCAAGTCCACCTCAAACTTTGCACAGTTTTTCTCGGTTATCACATCCATCCCTCAAGGAACATCAAAGGAATGATCCAGACATATTGAAGAAGGGAAAGGTCTCTAATGGCTTGGCTGGTCAAGGTGTAGGGTCCACTGAGATACATGAAGATATTTCACAATGTATGTACAAGGGTACAGGACATGAGTCAAATACCAAAATTTTGTATCATCATGGAGGAAGAGTTGGGACAGAGGAAGAATCAATGTGCAATCAGGATGAACAGAATGAGACAAATAATCTGAACAATAACATAAGTCCAAGCCCCGTTTTCCTTACACATACTCTGGATCATTCACTTGCATCCACTTCAAGATACTTTGTTCAAAGGTTCCAGATGCGGATTATAAATCCTCACAAACTGAAAACAGACACATTGGAGGTCAAGGAAGCTAGAAAGATTTGGAATGATAAAATTTTCCTTCCTTTTATTTATCATGTGATTTCCCATGATCCTGGTTCCAAGATATCAAAAAGAGCAACAAAACTGGCTGGAACCATCTTTAAGGCTTACCATCAAAGATTTGTTTTGAACAATAATAACACCAATTATGATGATCTTGCCAGATTTTTGGCCTGGACTACAGATATTTTCTATCAAATCACAAATCCCAGACTTCTCTTGAATTTATCAAAAGAAAAAGAAATAGAACAAATCAACTTGCTTGGTAAAACAAAAGATCTACATCCAGTGGCTAGGGCATTACTAGTAGTACGTGGGTCACTAAGTTTTGAACCCAAAATCTTTTATTCATCACATAAGTATAGCAGCTACTTCACCAGTAGTTTCATTGGAGAATGGGAGAAAGACAAGCAGAAGCAAAAACATCAACATCATCTCACACCAGTGAGTAGCCTCTGGAGAGATTGGACCAGTAAGGCAGAACAGATATGGATCAAAGGTGAAGAAATACATCCAGTCAAGAAACACCATATGAAGCTTAAAAATTCCAAACACACTTCAAGACCAATCATATCAAACAGTGGTCAAACAGTTGAAGGAGATACTCAAGATCAAAGTACTGAATCTGTGTACAAAATGAGCCTTGGATTTTCATACCTGATGGACACATTCATAACACAACACTCATCAATATGGGAGGTGAGCAAAGAGGATTCTACTTGTAAGATACTTGATGCATTTCTCAATCAAAAAATAGACACCATGACATCAAAAACGTTTTGGGATAGCCTTTTGAATTGTAGAAAGAAAAAAAGAGCAGTTTGTGAACAACAGCAGAGATATCGACGTCACGGTAAAAAACAGAAGAAAATTATTGGATGATGAGTCCACTGCTCTTACAGAGATTTTCTCAGCAGGGATAAAGCCATAGTGTGCCTTGGGATTGAATCACATCAGAGTAGGACCAAGGTTGAATTTTTATTCAGATGTTGCAGACCAAATGGTGAGGAGACTTGTTCTTGATCATTATCATTGGGAGTTATTGTCTATATGGATTGAGTGACGTGTAAATCCTTGAACTAGCTAGTTTCATGCAAGTTTCCATTCTTGTTTAACATAGAGATAAGATGTTGAATTTTTGTTTTACAATGACTGAAGTAATTATTGATCTGGCTTTTTCATCAAAGGTAACTTGAGAGTAAGCCCAATGGAGGAGTGGGCAAAACATCCATGTGGGTCAATTGAGCTGTATGGATTTAGATTGAGATCACAATATCAGTCTTACCAAAGTCAACACCCTTAAACTGTGTAAAGGCTGGTGGAAAGGACTTTTTATGCATGTGGAGGAATATATAGCTAGAGAGCACACTCTCTAAAGTCAAAAACTACCCAATGTGATTGTATTTTGCTCAAGATTCCATGCCTGAAGGCCTATAGGGTCTCAAGGATCACATGCATTTAACACCAATTATGACTACTAATTATGACAATAGGAGAAGAGGATCTGTGAATCCAGAAATTCAAGGCCTTGTACATCCATCCCTTAGAAGATAGAGACAAATTGTTTCAAGATGAGAGTGCACTGCTGAGTCAAACTTGATCATCACAAGTCTGATTCTTGAGTACCTTGATTGCAAAGCAATTTCCTCCTCATCATCATTGAGCAAGTTCCGTTCCACTTTTGTTGTTTGGTTTTGTAATCAGAGTAAGAAAACAAAACAGATTTGGAAATAATGTTTCAACAATTCTTTACAAATTTTTAAATGGTTCAATCTCTGCAGCGATTTTTGAGGGCAACTGACGTTTTAGAGTTTTGGACAAAGATCTTACAAGTTCCCACATCTACTTACTTGTAAGGAAAATCCATCCATTTGACATATGCAACATTGGAAACTCTTTGCATCCAAGAGAACATAAAAAACTATGCTCAAGAAATTTTCAAAACTGAGGTCTTCTTACCCCTTGGCATTGTTTTTCCTTCTGGAGGATTTTTGGACTCCAGGTTCATGTGAAAACATGGGGACTTGAACAAAAATGGGAGCACCTGAAGGTCAAAGTGCAGATTTTGCAGACTTTTGGTCATCTTTGGAGCCCATCCTCACACCAATCTCACCAGAGATCTTTAACTCTGTGTCTCAGTGTTCAGAAATGGCTTTCAAAGGAACTTGCCAAGAAGGCGCCACTGTAGAAACACAAAAGGGACAATGGAGTTTCCCAGAGTTCCATAGTCTAGATGACATGGGATATCCTAGTAATGATTTAGGATCTAATTTGAAAGGATTACCACAGTCACCAACAGAGGCTGTAGATCATGGCAAAAACAGGGTGATCAACAGAGGAAAATCAATTGATGATGATTCAATGAAAATATCAAGGCTTTCATACATCCCAAGTGCTCCCATCAAAGCCAGTTTGGCTGTTTGAAGTGCTTAA
>KZ121536.1:881-11692 GCA_002157025.1 Melampsora abietis-canadensis | reverse complement strand
AATGTTCAAAGCAGATTGAAGTGCCATGAATTATGAACTGATACAATAAAGCTCTCTGGAGATTTTTGTTTGAAAGCATCTAACAAAAATGTTATCAACAATTCATTCACTTTGCCCAATCCCATCAATCAAAATTTCAAGTCACAGGGAAAGTCTATTTACATAATATAATCAGCTTCATTCAAACGGATTGTAAATGCCAAACACAAGGTCTCAATTTAGCATAGATTTGACCATCAGTTGAACTCAGATGTGATTCAGGTCTTAAAAAAGGTGGAAGTAGTACGTGAGGTGCAGTTGAACTTGGATGATATAGTTTTAATGGATATTGTAAAAGAGTCAACAGATCAATAAGTTTTTTGGGATTGGTCTTTGTTTGATTTGGATTTGAATGTTTTGTTTCTTCTTATAATATTGGTTGGAATACCAATGGTGCTGAAAAATCAGGACCCAGACTAAAGACAAGTGACATTCCCTATGTCAAATGAAGCAAGTATAATTGAAAATTCAGTTCATGAAGAGATCAATCAAAAAGCAAAAGGAATCAAGATTCTGGCTCTTTCAAGCATGATCTAACAATTTTCTCTAAGTTACCTCAATCTTGCACACAGGATAGCAGAGATTGCCTTTGCATGGTTTCATGTAGCAACTGGATTGGATTGGAGTCAAGCCAACAGCATCCAACCAGTGTCAGAAACACCACTCAAGTGGTCTTCAACATCTGGATTGTCTCTGGGAGAAGGGGGAATTGGTTTTTTCTTGGTGGCACTCAGACAAGTGCTGGCTGGTGTCTGCGCCAGTTTCAACTTGGCTCAAGTCACTGTTCAAGGAAAATCAGTGACTGGGACTGTTCTCTCATTTTTTGTAGCTTTGTCTCATGTGGGGACACCTCCATCACCATCTGAGGTCAAGGAGGTTTATCTCCTGGTGTAAGTTTGCATTTGGTTTCCATTACTTTTGGCAATTATTTCCACAATTGCATGAAAAAAGGATCCCAGTATATACACCCCCCCTATTGTGGCCCACAAACCCCCTTGAAAGCCTAAGGGGTTTTGGTCAAGCCTTAGGCCAAATTTGACAAGGTCCCTCACAGCTTGGGATCAACTCTCTATAAGGTCCCAGGAGTGAGCAATCAGTTGAAACTTTGGTTTTTGTTAGAACTCAGGCCTGATTTTCAATTAGGAACAAAACCAATGATGTTTGCATATGTATGCTTTGCATTCACATTTGGCTAGAGGTGATTTTTCATGAAATGTGCAAGGAAAGACAAGAAGGAGTCTTGATGGATACACCTTCTAGTACTGGTTGAAAGAGGTGGGCACCCAACCTGAAATTACCCTCATCTGCCTTTCAATCCCCTCATAGCAATGATTTTCAGTCTCCTCTGGCTTGGAAATGGGGATCTCAAGAGTCCGGCCTTGATCAGTCATCAAGCAAGGCTGATTTGGATATCTATACACTGATCAAAACACGGTGGGCTGATCCTTTTCTTCCTGCCTGGCACCCTTCCCAGGGGCCAAGACAAGATCTCACATTGAGGTGAGCATGAAAAGATACAGGTTTTCTCCAAGTTTTCTACTTTCTTCCTTCAAAAACTGACTGTGTGTTCAGTTCATGTTGATCATGTAATCAGACATGATCAGCATTAGCTGAGAGCTGAGCAGATGAGCCAGGATTCCTCAGGCTTTGTTGCTCAGTCAAGGAGCCTGAGGGAGGGCTACCTGATTCTCTCAGGTCATATCAGGCCCTGACTGAACGCTCAGTCTTTACAGACAATTCCTAAGGCTTGATTATAATGAAAACAATTCTGAGTATGTGGAGGTGTGCCAGCTGATTCCTGAGTACTCATCTATTCTCAAGAAAATCTCACTTGTGATGATCAATCAAGATGAATATGAGCATGCCTGAACATCAAACTTGCAAAAACTTGAGTAATATGGAAGTTTTGCATGCTGATCAACTGAACACACAAATAATTGTGACATGAAAGGATAGATAAAAATGATTGTTTTTTGAACAAATATGGAAGGCTTTTCATGTTCATCTCTATGTGAGCGCTTGTTTTGGCCCCTGTGACTACAATGACTGATTGGCCTATGTATTTTTATAGTTTTGCACTCTTGAATCTGCTTAGTAAAGGAAGCTTTTTGATCCAACACAACCAAAGTTCAAAACAACCTCAGTATGTTACTAGCCAAATTTTCCCTGCATATTCATATATCTCCCCTAACTTGAATGTACAATCCAGGACAAACACAATGAAGATTGTCAGCCTCATTAGAACCAGTCTGCTTATCTGCACCTTGGCAGGAACTGTTTAATCCATGACCATTGGAGCTCATGATTCATCATATTCTTACCAGAGAATCCCACAAGAAAAACAGTCCTTAGATAGCAGAGACATGCTTTTGGTTTCCAGCCACAAGGAATGTGGTGAGCCTGATGATCTGCCTGATGACTGTGGTGCTTGTTGTACTTCTTTGCTTTCTTATTCATGTTGCCCACCCAAAAACTAGACTTGCACAGAGAAACTTGAAAGTGTGATCTCATCATTTTAAATGAACCTGTCATGTTATTTGCACTTGTGGTTTCTCTCTTCTTGAGTCTGATAATTGTTGGCTCTGAGCATGTCTCTTCATACTTCTTTCATAATCTACCTACAAGTCGCAGCTGAGTTTTACTCCTTATCTTGTTTCAAACCCATATCTTTTTACACTTACAAGGAATATCTTTACTTACACAGCAATATTTCTCTACTGTGTCTTTGACTTGTAGCTTTTGTTTTCAGGAATGAGTTTCAAGGGGTATTGCAGATCAGAGAGTGTGTGTTGATAGTATAACTAATAATGTCACATGAGTATTCAACAGTCAGGAGTGCATGGGTCTGAATCCAACATGCCACTCTATACAAGCAGGTCTTTATGTATGATTACAACACACCTCCCCATTTACATCCTGCTTCCTCTTGTTGAGCTGATGTCTTCCCCCAGGCTAGCTTTGAATAACCATTGGGTAAAAAGCAAAAAAAACCCTTGCTTTGACCTCCTTGAACTCCTCTAATCCTTTTCTGCTTTGGGTTACTTGATATTTAACTCATCAACCAATCATTTTGCATTGTCTAAGGGCCTGTTTGGTTGCTGTCAACCTTGTAGGTTGACTCAGCCAAAAATCCAGGTGTACACCTGAAGGCATCTTGGGGCGTAAACCTGGTTGTTGAGCCATTTGGTACACATTTTTTCAAAAGTGATCAAGTGTATGCCTGGCAGTTTGACCAGCCAAATTGGTCAACCTGTCAGGTTTGCTGTCTTGCCACATCCTGGCAGGTTGACCTACCTACTGCCATAGAGTTTGGTTTGGTGAAGTTTCAAAGTTGACTCATGTTGTCAGAGTGAAAAAAGGGTGTAAAATTTCTCAGATGTCAGTTAGATGCAATAAGATGTATACCTTTGCTCTGCCTACCAATCCACTTCCTCATCCTCAGCTCATACACTCAAAAAAGAAAGAAGGTGCAAAGGAAGTCACAAATACACCAAAAATCACTGCAAATTGGACCAAGGAGGAAATGTTGAAAATGATTGATTATTTCTCTGCACAAATAACTTGCATCTTGGATGAAACTGAGTGTTATTGATGACTACACTCAAAAATCTATTGATCAATCTTAAAATGTTTACAGGATGAAAAATATTCTGTGTTGTACAAATTAATCCCTTCATGAAACCCATGATCTTCATGTTTTGTGAGGGTCAAGTTTGGGATACCAAACAGCCCAGGCTCTTGAACAACCTGCAAGGCAGACGTTGTCAACCTGCACATGCCTGAGTAGACACTTGAAAAATGTATGCCTGCAAGGTCAACAGCAGCCAAAGGGGCCCTAAATAACCTGCCGGCTCCCATGAATCATTTTCAGGGCCATATCCCTTCCAAGTAACAAGGCATTTGAATTCTCCTCTTTGTCAACAATGATTGGGTTGGGTGCTTTGTGACCTTGTTTCAGTACCATGCTTCCCTCATATGGGCTCAGTAATCCTACAGAGAAAACTGAATGCACACAACCCATAGTAGGATGTACTTTCAATTTATAAGCATCTGTTGATACCCTTTCAGAAATCACAAAAATGGCCTAGCCACTTATGTGCCAATTCAGCACTGGGCCTTGTGCTTGAGATCTGGTTTACATCTGACCACACCTTTGATTCAGCCTCCCATTCCGGAGTTGGCCTGGTGTGTTCACCACCTGTGGCCGCTGTATTACTCAGACATTGTCCCCAGGGAAAAATATGTCTACCTTTGGATTGTGTCTGTATTTATTATGTGAATTTTTTTGGTGTCAATTAATCATTGAGAGATTTTGCCTTGCTCTTGTCCATTTTGATTTGATTCTTTAAAATTATGAGTCCTAACTTCTAAGTACAATTTTTTTCTTCAAGCATCTACACTATTCAGGTTATATATATCTCAAACCTCCTGGACACCTGATGATCTACACCTGTTCCTTTAACAGTATAAATCAGAATGTTTTTGCCACAATGTTCCTTCCTATGTGAGCCTTATTTTTATTCTGAATGAAGTATTGGAAACCCCCTGGTTCTCCTGTTGGTCCAAAGGGCATGGTTAGGGGTGAAAATTGATCAGCTTTGTGCATAAAAATCAAATTTGCTTCATCACCCTCTCTTACTTCTAGATCATTAATATAGCTGTTGTGCATGGCTAAACAAGTGCATTGATCCGCATTCAGCAAACTATCCATCTTTCATTGTGAGCGGAAGAGGATATCTGTTTTTAGTTCTAACCACATTTAATTTACAATAATCAAAACACAGCCTTAAATTTTCATCCTTTTTTTCCGTAAAAAGATAAGATAGTTCCGCAGTGGCTCTCCTGGAAGTTCAGCTTCCAGGTGAGTGATGATTGGACTTTCTCACCTGTTTCTGGGACATACATACACCCTTTGAGCATGGTCCTCGCTCAGAGACAGGTGAATTAAGACACCACTCGTAGATCTCTCAAAAGCAGCAGTTGCAACAAAGTTAAAGTTCAAGCTTGAGCAAATGCAACAGGCCTGTCCAGCACCCTTTTTCTTTTCCACCAAGGAGTGCTTGTTCTGAGAAAAAGCAGGGAAAGTGATGCCGAGATTTTGAAGTCAATACAGCTCACTTCTCAGGCCAAACATCTCTTTTTAGCGGTAAGTGCCTCACTCGAGGCCTCGCACGGAGTGAGGCCCGGACGTTTTGGTTGATTGGGGCCATTCCCATTGCGTTCGGTTCAAGTTTTCCGTCTCAGATTGGCTGGAGCTTAAGTATACACTTATCGGTAGGCCATACCACTCACAAGTAGTTTCAGACCACCAGTTTTTACTGATACAGATTTCACAGCCTGATCTGAGCCGATCACTTCCGCAACGACAATTTGAGACGACCTCTTGCGTAGAGACTGAGTTGTGTTGAAGCAGAGTGACTGATCGATCAACTTTTGGAAATCTTGAATCATGGTCAGTCAGCGTAAACACCTAATCAATTCAACTTACTTTCCACTTTCTAATGTCCTGTCCCCTCATATGAAACTCTATAGGCCACGACTACCACCGGCGGTTCGAAGGATTCCGCATTACCACCTTCCAAGTTACCAGCAGATCAACAACATGCCATGGAGAAGTTTGGTAGTATCAGTGGTAATCAAGTTGGTACCACCAGTAGTGAGATCAGTTACTTGAAGCAACTCGTATCTGAACTATCTTCGAAAGTAAGCTTCATACTTTCTCATCCTAATCATTCATTTCAATCCTGACCCCTATATTTTCGGTAATTTGATAATCGATCTTCACAGATCGATGCTTTGGAGAAGCAAGCCACAGGTGGAGCTGCGCAAGTTGTTCAATCTATTAAGCAGACTATGAGTCCGTAAGTTATGTGTGGATTTCTCTTCTTAGCTCGTTTCACAAGGGAGGTATGTGTTCTGACGGTTCTGCTTGCTCTTACCGATCATCAGCACCCCCGCAGAGCAACTTCGCCTAGTCCTCATGGGTCCTCCTGGCGCTGGTACTTTTCCACCCATTCACCTGATTTATTTACAATCTTAGACTGAGATATTTCATACTTCCATTCCATAATGTAGGTAAAGGTACACAGGCTCCAAAGATCAAAGAAAAGTATTGTGTTTGTCATCTCTCAACTGGAGATATGCTTCGAGAACAAGTTTCAAAAGGTACCAAACTCGGTCAAGCTGCCAAGAAGATCATGGATTCTGGAGGTTTAGTGAGCGATGAGATTATGGTCAATATGATCAAAGATCAACTTGAAAACAACCGAGAGTGTAGCAATGGGTCAGTTCTTCAGCTCATCTTCTTTTTGAATGATATCTTTCTGTCGAAGTGCTTTCTCTCCTTGATCAAGATGATTCCCTGAAACTTGATTTTGTTCTAGCTTTATATTAGATGGATTTCCACGAACAGTCCCTCAGGCCGAAAAGCTTGATGAAATGCTAGCAGCCAAGAAGCAAGATTTAGATCTTGCTGCTGAACTAGTCATTGATGACAACCTCCTAGTGAGCCGGATCACTGGTCGATTGATCCATCCTCAAAGTGGTCGATCTTACCACCTAGAATTCAAGTGAGTCTTTTCATGTTTGACACATTGCTAGGTAGCGAAGCGCTTTAGCAGCGTGAAACTGATCAATGATCTACACTATAATCATCCACGCTTCAGTCCTCCCAAAGTTCCAATGAAGGATGACCAAACAGGCGAGCCTCTGATCCAACGATCTGATGATAACGCTGAAACGCTCAAAAAACGATTAGGAGGTTATCACAAGCAAACCGATGCAGTTGCAGGTTATTACAAGAAAAAAGGAATTTGGGTAGGAGTAGATGCAGCTCAAAGTCCATCAACAGTATGGAACAGTCTTTTAGACGCGTTCAAAAATTGTCATAAGCCTAATGACACCAAAAAATAAGTCGTCAAACGCAAAGCTCTTGTATGTAGGACGCTTTCATTTCTTGTGAATTTGTTCCTGTCCATGATTTGAGTTTCTTTCATGAAAGTGTAAGAAGGCCTCAACTTGCAAGTTAACACAATACAAAGTCCAAACCTGTATCTGAATGTTATCCAAACTCTTTACTCTGAGGACTTGTCTTGTAGCCGATCCTTCGATATCCTTCATCGCAACTGACTGTATATCCTTATCACTATACTCCCAAACATATAATCTTCCTATGTCCAAAGTCCTCGAGCTAAAACTAAGAGCCATGTAAACTGGCTCAAGTATCAAGCCAGTTTTGAGGCTAAACTACAGTCTGGATACATACTGCAAAGTATACAAGCTTGCCTCCATCTATTTTTTAGACATGTTTCTATCTACAGACAGTGACAAGTTTTTCATCCGATGTCCAAAATGATCAGTAAGATGTGCCAACATTTGAGCTCTTCAAAAGCTGGATTACTAGACACCTCATGCAGGACTCCCTGGTCCAACACCGATAAGGAAATTGTCTCAAGTGAATATGTAGTGTCATTTAGCACGGGACTGTTCGACTTTTATATAAGCAATTGAGAGCAATTGCCATATGTATTTGACCTGCTGCGGCCTGCGCCTGTACCCTCTGGTGAATCTGGATTCTGGTGAAATTTTTACGCCCCGAATTTGAAAATGTTTGAAAAGATACCGAAGTTGAGCCCCGAACGAACAACACAACACTCAACAGCCACACTCTTTGCGTTCGTCAACTACATAGAACCACACCTTATCATCCAATCCAACTTTCTTGAATCGAACTCAATCACCACAAAGATGTCACATTATCCTGCACCTGCTGCTCTCGAGCGACAATACTATTCTGATGAAGAGGACGACTTCTACGAGCAAGGAGTTGAGTGATCGATATCCTCCATGGTATCACTAACGGTTACTTATTGGAAAAGATGTATTGATTTGTTGAATAGGTCGGAGATGGTCAAATACCTTTAGGAATGCGTCAAGAAGGATATGGTGAAGGTTATAATGGTAAGCTTTATTGAATTAGTTTTTCTTGTACGAGGATCGATCGGTAGAGAAGAAAAACTGAAATGACACGTTGCACCCTCAGATTTATTCATTCAACAACAACAACAACAGTTCTTACTTGCTCAAGCAGCTGCAATGGCTCAACAACAAGCACAAGAAGCTGCTGTCGCTCTTGCTTCTGTTCCTGAACCTGTTCGAAAAGTAAGCACACCACGCACACACAAGCTTTTCCAAGAAAAACGAAAATCAATCGAGAAACTGAAAACTTAAACATTCTCTTTGGATTAGTATGTGATATATCTTCATAACACTCTTCTTTCGGCCAATCCGAATGAGATCTTGGCGGCCTATGAAGGAGGTTGGAATCGATTAACCGAAAAGTTTTATCAAAAGGCTGAATGGCCAGAAGCCGAGATCATTGCGCCTTTAGTGAACAACGGTAAGTCATCATCCATCCAATCGACCGTTCAAGAAGACAACTAACAAAAAAGTAATCTTTGATCATTTTTTTCTTCCAGATGATGTGTTTTTATTGTTTTACAAAGAACTTTATTACCGTCATGTTTATTCTCGATTACAACCTGATATCGATGATCGATTCCATTCATACGAGAATTATTGTTCGATCTTCAATTATATTTTGAACTCTGAAGGACCTGTTCCATTAGACTTACCTGTACAATGGCTTTGGGATATCATTGATGAATTTATTTATCAGTTCGCTTCTTTTACGACTTGGAAAGGTAGAATGGGAAAGAAATCGGATGAAGAGATTCAGTTGATTGCTGAAAATCCTCAGGTTTGTGTCCGACATATACGCTTTAGCTTCTCATTCACCATGCTCACTGTAGCTTTTCTTCTTCAAATCAGGTTTGGTCATGTTACAGTGTCCTCAACGTGTTATATTCACTGATCACCAAATCTAAGATCCAAGAGCAATTAGTAGCGACCAAGAATGGTCAAGATCCTGAGTAAGTAACCTTCTACCTTCTGTCTCTCACTGGTACTGATCAAGGTGTTCAACAGTGAGGTTGGCGGTGAATGGGGATCGCGTCCGTTATACCGAATGCTAGGATATTTCTCAATCATCGGTCTTCTCCGTGTACATGTTCTACTTGGAGATTACACCCTTGCATTGAAGATGATGGACGATATCGAGATGAACAAGAAAGCGCTCTACACTCGTGTGAATGCGGCACATGTGACGGTCTATTATTATGTCGCCTTCAGTTACATCATGTTACGGCGTTACCCGGATGCCATTCGAGCCTTGACGCATATCCTATACTTCCTTCAACGTCTCAAAGGTTATCACACCCGAGGCTATCAATTTGATGCCGTGAGTAGTTGTGATTTTCAAGTTTAATTTCGTTTACCAAGATCTGATAAAGGATCTTGTTTTCACAGATCAATAAGCAAGGTGATCGAATGTATGCGCTCTTAGCCATGTGTCAAGCCTTGAACCCAAGTAAGATCGACGAAAGTATTGCAGCAAGTATCCGTGAAAAGTATTCAGAACAATACGGAAAGATGATTCGAGGAGGTGAAGATTCATTGAAAGCATTTGAAGAATTATTTGCCTATGCTTCACCCAAGTTTTTATCATTATCTTCACCGCCATATGATCGACCTGAACTTTTACCTCAATATGTGGCTAGTAGTAGTCCAAGCGAAAGTCCTTCAACACATCATCTCAACTTGTTTTTAGCAGATATCAAGACCCAACTCCCAGCTCCTAGTTTACGTAGCTTTTTGAAGCTCTACACTACTCTTGGTGTCTCGAAACTTGCTGGATTTTTGGGTGTAGATGAAGAAGAGGTTTTGGAAAGCTTGATGGTCCTCAAAGGATCGATGCGTAGTCTTAGACGTTCGGATGGTGATGGTGGCTTACTGGAGGGCAAGGAGGTGGCTTTAGGTGATTTAGATTTTGGTATTGATGATGTAAGTGTTGAAGATTTGTGTTTTGTATAACTCCGTACTATTCAATCTGATCACTAATCTTACATACTTATGTGATCTCATAGGACATTGTTGAAATCGCTGAGACCAAACCTGGAAGAAGATTCAACGAATACTTTATCAGACACGGAGATAAAGCTAGGGTGATGTTAGAACAACTTCAATCTAGACCATTACCAATCATGGGTAAACCATCATCAAGTAGTACAACATCCGCTGCGATCAACACAGAATTGGAAAACTCGAATCATCAAGATAAGAAACCAGTTTGGGTGGCTAATGTGAATCGATCTGCTGTAAAAGCTTGAAGAAAGTAGAAAGGAAAAAAATCACTTTTGGTGAAAGAAGAAAAAAATTATAGCATATACCAATCATCCTTTGTAAGCGCTTGTAGCTCTTGAAAGATATGCAAAAAAAGGTTGTATGGGTTTGGTGAAATGATATCAAAAGCTGCTTGGTAAATTATAAGATGAGCCGTTACCAAGAAAAAATGGATATCTTTTCTTTGACATTTCTTTTTTGAGAGCATAACAAATGAGTCCTTACACCTGAGTTTTGATTGACCGTGCGGGGGATTCATGTTGGATATCTATCAATGATTGACTTTGTCGATCTGTTGGCCACATCAAGTTTCATTTGGAGAATTTTTTGGAGAATGTTTGCACACTTCAAACTTTCGTCATAATGCATTTTAATCATTCCTTAATCTCTTATTTACAGTCTTCAAAAATTACCCCAAAAAAACCATCTTCTTGCATCTTCCCAGTATCTAACATCCATCAACCAAATCACAAAAAAACCTCATCTCTTAATTAAGAATCATTATATTCTTAATTATTTATAAAGGATGCCGA
>KZ121533.1:3634-15117 GCA_002157025.1 Melampsora abietis-canadensis | reverse complement strand
TATGATGAATTAAATCTCCATCATCTGTACCGCTTCATGCCCATCCGCATCATCCAACCTAACCGGCAAATACCCATCTGCTTCCTTCCCATCCCCTTTCCCTTTCCATCCACCTCTAAACCTACCTCCGATCTTCATCAATCCCTTCATCCAACTCCAATTGGAATTCGATTGATTTGCTTCTTCTTGATCATCAAACTTGATCGAATAAATCGGTCGTTTCCACCATCTAAGTGTTAAGGAGGAACAAACTACTGAAACAGATGAACATGCCATCGCTGCACCTGCCATCATCGGATGCAAATGAATTCCCCATGGTAAGAAGAATCCCATGGCTAATGGGATCCCAATCAAATTATAAACACTTGCCCATAAGAAACTAATCAAAAAAAACATTCATCAAAGGATCAGTCGATTGATTTTCCTGGGAGTTTTTGAGGAAAGAGAAGATGTGAAAAAAACTCAACTTGAGACGGATTTGTCTAAAGACTCTCCTTGATAAATCGATGGCTGCAACTACATCTAATAAATTAGATTTCATTAAAATGATCTGAGCCGCCTCCATTGCAATATCAGTACCCGAACTCAAAGCGATACCTAAGTCTGCGATAGCAAGGGCAGGCGAATCATTAATTCCATCTCCAACCATAGCGACTTTTTTACCAGATTTCTGAATTCGTTCAATAATCAATTTCTTTCCGTTGGGTGAAACGTTGGAATAAACTTCTGATGGTGAGATTCCAATCGATTTCGCTATCGCATTCGCTGTTCTGGTTTGATCTCCTGTTACTATGGTCACTGACATTCCCATAAATCTGAACGCTTCAATGGCTTGTGCTGCCTCAGGTTTGACTGTATCAGCTAAAGACAAAATGCAAATCAATGATCGATCAACAGTAACATGTATACAAGTATGTCCTTCCGATTCTTCATCAATCATAAATTTTTCTGATGCTTCATCTAATGTAATCGATTCCAGGCCTTTTGATTTATCCTTTATTTCTTCGTTCATGAATCCAAGACTACCAATTAAAACATCCAATGTTTCGATTTTGCTATCCTTCTTATCTGTCTCTGAAGAATCAATTGTGACTTTGCATCTTACACCTTTGCCTGTCACACTTTCAAAAGAACCAACTTCAACCTTTGATGAGACTCGATCAATCCATCCTAAATGTTTCATTCCAAACCTGGTCACCGCATTCGCCAAAGGATGTTCACTCTTTGCTTCGGCAGCAGTGATAGCCTTGATGATCATCTTTTTCCTCTTCTCGTCAATGCGCTGATGTGCATTCCATGTGATTCCAACGACTTCTAGTTTACCAACAGTGATAGTACCAGTCTTGTCGAGTATGATAGAATCTATCCGATTGGCTGCTTCTAATGGACCAGCACCTTTAATCAAAATTCCATTTTCAGCCCCAATTCCAGTTCCGACCATTACAGCCGTAGGAGTGGAAAGTCCAAGTGCGCAAGGACAAGCGACTACAATGACCGATATGCATAACTTCAGGCACGTCATGAATTTTCCACCACTACTACCGTTGCCATTTGAATTTATGATGAATAGATGTCTGAGTGGTGGTATGTATTCAATCAACCTGGTATTCGAAATAATCATCCATCCGATAAAAGTCAGTACACCGAGAATCAAGACAGTTGGAACAAAATATCCAGCAACCGTATCGGCAAAGGCTTGAATCGGAGCTTTTGAGGTTTGGGCTTCTTCGACCAATTTGACAATTTGAGATAGTGCGGTATCAGTACCAGCTCTGGCGACCAACATGTCAAACGTTCCAGTTCCATTGACAGTTCCTCCAATGACGTTATCACCAGCACATTTCGTAACTGGTACCACTTCTCCAGTAATCATACTCTCATCAACAGAACTTTCACCCCGAACCACTGTACCATCAGCTGGAATCTTGTCTCCTGGTATAATTTTGAGTGTATCCCCTACTTCAATAAGTTCGGTAGGTAATTTTCGTTCAATTGTACAAGACGAATCGGTGTATAGGGTAGCAGAAGTCGGACTAAGAGAAATGAGTTTAGAAAGAGCAGTAGAGGTTTGTCCTTTGGCTAGGTTTTCGAGGTATCGTCCAAACGTAACGAATGTGATGAGCATGGTACAAGTATCGAAGAAAGTTGTAGGGTGATAAGTGGCTTGAACAGATTTGAGTTTAATCAAGATAGGTGCTAATAAAAGAGCGAGAGTTGAGAATAGAAAGGATGCCGTTGTTCCAATCACGACTAAAACGTCCATTGTAGCTGATCGATGTTTAAGAGATTTAAAAGCCGATCTGTAAAACCGTTTGCCGATACCAAATTGAACTGGTAAAGTCAAGAAGAAACAAAGCCAGTCTCCTAAATACCAACCCTGTAGGAATAGTTTAGGTTCGATGAGAAGAGTCCGAATTGGATTTGAAGGTGAAAGCATTGGGAAAACCATTTGAAGTAAAAAGACAGGGACGGCGAAGATTGCAGCTGAACGGTATGCGCTCCTCCATTCTTTGACTTCTTTGGTGCGGGATAGAGATTGGAGTTGGATTGAATTGGATGCCATATCTGATGAGCCTACGATAGGGTCATATCCTTCGCTTGAAATGTGGTCTACTACTGTTCGGAGTGGGAGAAGGGAACGAATGTAGGTGATAGTTAAGGACTCGAATGAAAGGTCTATTGTGGCAGAAGTGATACCGTTGAGAGCGAGGACGGTTTCAGTTAAAGCTGCGATTGTTGCACAAAGCAAATACCGTAGGTCAGTGAAATTCTCAGAGGAAGAGCAAACTATGGAACTGCCTCTCGATCATGACAGATCTGACTCAAAGAGAAAAACGAGCCAAAAGACGAACCTGTAGCGGCCTGTTGAGATTGTAAGCCATAAATGCTAATGAGTGATTTAGATTCAGTCATCAATTTATCCACTTTCTTAGAATCAAGACCGTGAGAAGCAGAAGCAGAAGAGACTGAGATGATTTGAGCATCAAACCCGAGATCTTCTATTTCGGAAACGATTTGTTCAGGAGTCCAACCTGAAGGAGTAAATTGAACTGTAGCACTTTGAGCCAGAAGAGCGACTGAAACATGTAGAATACCATCTAATGAACCGATTTGACGTTCGATGGTTGAAGAACAAGAAGCACATGTCATTCCTAGCACTTTGAGTTGTAATGTATGAGGAATGCTGGTGGGTTGAGGATTAGGAGTGTTGATTGGCACATCTTGAATTAATTCTGCATCGAAGCCTGTATCGTCTATTGCTTCAATGAGGGATTGAGAAGACCAAAGAGTTGAATCATAATTGATGATTGCTTTTTCGGCCAAGAGTGCTACTGAGATAGAATGAATGCCAGGTTTGTTTGATAAATTGGATTCGATTGATGATACGCATGCACCGCAGGTCATTCCTATTAGAAAAACAAAAGTAAACAAGATATTGATCAATAAGATTAAATTGATAATAATTTGAAAAAGATAAGAATGAGGAATGATTGATTACCTGAGATTCTAAGAGTGCATTGAGAGGTTGGATTGTGATGGTTTGTATTGTGCATCTTGAATGGTTGAGTTGAGTATGAGTGATGATGATGATGATGATGATGATGAGGAAGTTGATGAGAATTGAATGTAGATTGATTGAGATGGTGATTAGGAATGCGAAAGAAGAAGAAAGTGAAATTGCATTTTTCTAATTTTTCTTCTTGACCGGTTTTCAATCTTCAGATTCTCTTTGTTGACCAAATCAGAACATAATCCATACCCAACACCTTAACAACCGAATTCGATCACACACAACTTATTCAGCCAAACTGTAATTTAAACTTTACTTTTGAATTGATTGGTTGGTTACCATGGCACGGCTCTTACTAATTAACAACTTGAATCTTGATGATCACGTGAGTCATTTATTTAACTTGGTCGAAAACTTGAATCTAAACTTTAATGTCCACCTTATGTCATCATCATCTCCCTCAATCTTCGTTCGCATCATCCATCCCATCGCTTCACCACACAGCACATTTCAACATCTGACATTGTACCTCAAATGGATTACATGATCAGATGCATTCTTATTCAAACATTTCCAACCAAATCAAGATAAACACTTCATCAACTCAAACTCAACCAAATTGGCTTTATAACGGATCACTCTCAATAATCCACAGTTCACATTGTTTCAGAGTATCACAGCTAAGCTTTCAGGTTGACTAATCACATCTTGAATGATCAACAATGATGATCAAATGTGATTCACTTGATTCACTTGAGTAAACCAGCTAAAATCACTCACTCAATTCATTCCTTTTTGACTTTCAGAAGTGTTACAATCAGATGTACAGATTAGCTTGCAATCATCATCTTCCATCTCTTTTCTTTTTTTGAAAATCATCACTTGTTCCAGTTGATTATCAAATCATCATGCAAATCACCATACATAAAACACTCAACTCAGGATCTGATAAACTACCAGCAGTGCATTTTGAAAGTCACAAGAACCGTTCATTGACAATCATCTGAATTCTGTTTTCAATCTTTTGTTCATAATCAAAATTCTATATACCAATTCGGGTCAGGGATCCTGTGTAAAGGGTCAAGTTAGATTTCCAATGGGTTTCAAAATCATATCGAATTGATCGAATCCCTTGATGTTCTTCATCTTTCATCTTGAAACTCCAAAAATGAAGTTAGTTTTTGAGGTAGGAAAACTCAACGGTTGGTTGGGTTGCAGAGAAAGCTTTGGTGCTTATAATTACCAATGTCATACCCTTGACTTGGATATATAATCAAGTACATCGCTTTGAAGATCATTCTTGGGCTTGGTTTAGCTCGCTTGGGTGTTGTGTGACTAAGCAAGAAGGCGGCGAATTGAATTAGTTTGAATGATTTGCTTAGATCAACAGACCATAGATCATAATAGCCTAGATTTTAATGCTCATATCCGAAAACAAAACCCTGTCAAGAATAATCGTCAAACCTATTTGGAAGCTTGGTTTTGATTACAAATCAGATGTGTTTATACCACCTTTCCTGTGCTTGATATGAGAGATTATCTCAATCAGGAATCAAAGGATGAATGATTCCAAAGCCTTGAGAACAAAGACAATTGTTTGTATGGAAGAAGTGCGTCTTGGACATGACTTTGGGATTGGGATTGAGTGTTCGAAAGCAGATGAAGCTTTGATTGCGAAAATGTTCACTCATGATATTGTGAGACAAACACGATGGCTGGCAACACAAAGAGAGAAAATATGGACATACAGCGCTAGATAGATTTGAGAACGTGTCTCTCGGCAACGAGCTAACATAAAGTCAATCTGCGACCCGATCTGTGTCTGAAAAAGGTTCTAGAATGGGCAGAGAGATTGCAGAGGTTGATAGAGGAACTAGTGAAAATCAAGCTATGAAAGATAGGCTGAACCTGATCAGACTCTCCAATCACGTATAAATCTTTCAAGGAGAAAATCAAAAGATGAAGATGATACGTTTCCGTGTTAGCTTTTTACATGATTCCTTTTGAGAGAGGGAGAGAAAAAAAAGGAACAACTACATAAAGGAAGATGAAAGAGGGAAAAAATGATAAGCAAAAGGCAGACCCATCATATGTAAAATGGCTTTTCTTCGCATCTATCAAAGCTATGGGAGTTACCTATTGACTGCACCTTATTCCCTTATTTCAGTACTTTATACCAACTTCAAACAAAATACAAAGTGAGACATATATATATGTATATGTACAATTTTCGCTCGAAAAAGCTCGAAAAAAAGGTTACAAGATAAAAAGAAAAGATTATCAAAAAAAGGAAGTCCTTATTGTTGAACTTTGAATTGAGCCGAAGGTTTACCATTAGTACTATCGCCCATAAGGTTTGAAATATAATATTGAATTCCTTCTTTTCTAGAATTATCAATCACGATATGTCCATTTGCTGTATCAGAGAACTCCATCAATTGAGCAGTAGAGCTGTATCTTGGTCACAGAGGTTTAATTCCTTTTGGATTAGGATCATTAGCGTAAACGAAATTTCAATAACGTGTTTGGATGTCTGCACCCCTTCCTGTAGTTGGGGCTTGCAGGACGCTTATGGTATTCACCCCTGCGAATGAACCTGCTCAGAAAACTCGTTAGAAAAAGGAAAGGTTAGTAAGTCTTTCAGGATCATTGATTTTATGAATCTCTTTGAGCTTACCTAAGTATTTGGTTTTATTCATTCCGCGACCAATGAAACCCTAGACTGGAATAGATGTCTGAACAGATTGCGCAAAGAATCTTCGAATTCCCTAGGAGATCAACGCGAGTGAATGTCAGGACTATAACTGGAGTTTGACTAAGTGTGGGCTCAAAGGTATTCTTACTTGGTCAGCAATATCTTCAAAGAGAGCTGCGAGTTGCTCAGAGACTGAGTTTAGTTGGTCTTGTACACCGGTATTGGATGGTAAACCTTGGGCTGGATCAGAAGGATACAGTTTCACAAGGTCCGCGAGCTCTTGAGGTTTCGCACCTGGAAGAAGTTGGTTTAACCCTGAAATCCACCGGATTTGAACTTTCAGTAATTTATTCTGGACTTCTGATTAAACCTCTGCGCAAAGGACTTACAAGGTGGTACATCAGTGTCATTGAAGACGTGAGCAGCTTCAACTAAAGTGTCGATCGTTCCTGAGTCATCAGCTGATCCTACGATGATAGGAACCTTGGTCACTACAAATGAAAACCAACAAAGATCAAAAACGAGGAACGGTTGAAAACAATTGGGATCCCATCATACCTTTTCCTGCCTTCGCTAAATCTTGAATTGATCCTGTAAGAAACTTTCCATCGATATATGTATGGAATGGTAAAGGGTATCGAAGTCGAGAATAGATTCCAGGAAAAGTATGAGCAGCAGCTCTGTCATCGATAAACTCATTGTAAGGTATGTTAGAGAGAACAAGGTTAGTAAATTTTGATGGTGAGTGATGTGTTTATCTTACTTTATTTTCTCAGCTTTGGCGTCACGTAAACAAGCGAGTGATCCAGCTCCGACTGTGAAACCAGCTGCTTTGACAAATTTGTCATGAGTTGCTTGACCCGCCGACATTTCTGATTGATGGTTGAGAAACAACTGCTTCTCCAAGGATAGCGTTTCGGAACAATCCCTTACTGGCACCGTCGTAGGCTACCAAGTGGTGCGATACAGCCATCGATCCCGCTAAGATGAAGGTTTACAAGTTCAGCAAAGGGACATCTACAATGCGAGAGATGAGATCAGGAACGTACTGTTAGATCCATATAGAGTGTCACGTTTGGGATCACCTCCAAATTTGGCGATATGTTTCTGTTAGGCGAAATCCAGATTTTGATTAACGTTCTGGTAAGGAGAACAATATTTTGATGAGGGTATATACCTGGAGTCGACCCATTCCATGGCCAATCTTTGATCTTTCAACCCAAGATTGCCAGCATCAGCGGCGGCCATTTCTTTACCGCCCAAAAACCCAAATGCCTAGATAGGGTAAGAAGATATTTAGAATCTGATCAAATGCAAATCAAGGATAAGTATTCTTACACTTGATCTCCAATTGGCTGATACTCAGATGCATGGTTTTCCAGTCATCTTCCCTCGTGCCATCAAACCTGCTGGGTTAGTCGATCCTGAAGCTGATTGAGCTCAAGACTCTTGATAAGCATTGGGTTTTTTTGGCAGATGTTGAGCTATATAGAATAGACGCTCACAAATCCAAAAGAGAATGGGTAGCTTCTGATCCTTGGTTACACCAGAAGGTCTGGTCACCTGTAAAGAAACACGCCCGCGTTAGCAAAGAGCGTACATGATGACAAAGTTGATACTCACGTCTAAAGTCGAACAGTCTTCTTGCCCCTTTCGAGTCTCCGTGGCTGTTTGTACGCCTGAGGGAAGGGACTTTAAGACTTTTATGATGGTTTCATTGAAGCCCGAGTCTGAGCCAGCTTGAGGATCCGTGGTAAGACATCCTGGTGAAATTTTTTGTCATCGAGGGAGATGTGTAGACGTCAGATGACTGAGCTTTGTATGGAGAGAGTGAAGAATCTCTAGACTAACGGTAGCATCGAACTTTGGATATGTCTTGGTAGGAACAACAGCAGACGCGAAACATCTGGCACCAAGAGGTGGTTCGGCCTAATAGAAGAAAAAGAAGTAAGGATTATCATTGGAGAGTGGTTGCTGAGCTTGGGTGTACGACTTACTTACATACAAATGGGACTGAGGTCCAAGTATCTAATCCGCCTTGGGTTTTTCCATTGAAGTCACCATAATCTAGAATGACGTGCGTTGCTCCTTCACCACCGGCCGCAGCACCTGCAGACGCATTCGCAGCTGATGGGGCCGCCACTCCGGATGCATTCGCAGATGAGGGTGCAGCTATCCCAGATGCATTTGCTGCTGATGGTGTCGCTACTTCAGCTGCGTTCGCAGATGAGGGTGCCGCTACTGCAGCTCCCGCTCCTGAGGATTGTAACAAAAACTGACATACAGGAATGATGAGAGGTGAAATAAACATGGCTGGGAAAACAAGAAGAAAAAAAGGCGGTGTGGCGAAGAAGCTTGGGTAAAAAAAAATTAAGGGGCCAAAAGAATTATAAACCAGTGATTGAGAACGAAATGATCAGTGGATGAAAAGCTAAAGGGATGAGTAAGTTTAGATAAGGTAGCTTTCCTTTCGATATCCAGGTAATTCTCATTGGCGTTTCCCGAGCTACATTGTAGGATGAAATCCCTTCAATCTGAACATTTCTGTTGAGCGTGGTATCGTAAGGCAGCCGTGCAAGAACAGGATCTGTTGCTATTTGATTGGGATTGCATCCATCCGTCCATCGATTTTCACACGGCCTATTGGCATTGCTTCTGTGCTGCGCCGTGCTGGGTTGATCAAAATCAGGGTGTAAGTTCCTTTCAATGGAAAACATCCTGTCTCCATGTGGCTTACTTTGCCGTTTGTCTGTGCCCATGCATCACCATGCAAGTCATGCAAGTCGTGTGTTGCATTATTCATATACGCCGTTGCCTTATGGAACTTTACAGCTACTGTCATATTTTCGTGTGTTCTACTAGTACGACAACGGATGAGTTGCAGAAACGCAAACCACGCACAAAAAGAGGATATATGGATGAGACTCCTTCTCGAAGCGTACGAGGACTGTTGCACACAAGAAGGCAGCTCGGGGTAAGCAGGCAATCGTATGGCAAACAAAACCGGTGATGAACAAAGGCGCGAACCCAGTCAACACCACTCTGTTCATTGAGGTTCCCACCTCATCGAGTAGGATATTCCCTCATGAAGGGTACATCCCCACCTTGTACAATACCAGCTGTGAGAAGGTGAGGGGCAAAGAGTGGATACTTTCAAATGCTCAGTGACAACATGATACAAGTTTACAAAAAGACAACAATGAAAAACAAAATGTAAGATACACAACTTTTTATGAATGGAAATCGTCTTAGATTGTTCCTTTTGTATTTTACAAACTTCAGCAAAAGATTGAGGAAGTAGCAAAGAACGATATCGGAAGAGAATCTGAGATCTTCTATTGTAAGACTTGAGCCGAAGGTTTACCTTTAGCAGTATCACCCATGATGTTTTCAATATAATATTGAATTCCTTCTTTTCTAAAGTTATCAGGAACAATCTTTCCAGATTCAGCATCAGAGAATTCCATTAATTGAGCAGTAGGTCCATATTTAGGCCATTGAACTTTGGCGCCTTTTGGGTTTGGGTCATTGGTGTAAACGAAGTTTAAGTAACGGGTTTGGATGTCCGCGCTTCTTCCTGCGCTTGGGGCTCTCAAGGCGCTTACGGTGTTTACACCAGAGTATGAACCTGGGATAACAGTTAGAAAGGAGAGGTTTAGTATGTCTTCAAGTATTATAAGTCACTAAGTATCGTCAGCCTACCGAGGTATTTGGTCGATTTCAATCCACGGTCAATGAATCCATAGATTGGCATAGAGGCCTGAACAGATTGCGAGAAGAATCTTCGAAGACCCTAGATGATAAAAAAGAAAACCGGTGTCAGTATTCAAACGAAGTTGTCCTAGGTATGATACTTATTCTCACTTGGTAAGCAATATCACCAAACAGAGCTGCCATTTGCTTCGACACAGCGTTCAATCGGTTTTGCGAACCGGTATTGAAGGGTGAACCTTGAGCTGGATCAGAAGGATAAAATTTCAAAAGTCCAGTGACCGTACTGGGCGAAGCACCAGGAAGAAGTTGTTGTAACCCTAGAAATCAAAAAGGAGACCATTCAAACGTCCAGCTCTTTGACCTATGCTTCAAAGGTGATTCAAAACGACTCACAATGGGTAACACCGGTTTCATTAAAGATATGAGCATCTTCAACCAAAGTGTCTAAAGTTCCAGAATCATCAGATGATCCTAAGATGATAGGAACCTTGGCGACTACAATCGATAAGGAAGAAAGATTAGAAACAAGTGATGGGACGGAAAGCATCAGTTTGAATGATTATTGTACCTTTTCCTGCCTTTGCTAAATCTTGAGCAGATGCTGTGAGAAACTTTCCATCGACATATGTATGGAATGGTAAAGGATATCGACGTTGAGAAAAGATTCCAGGGAAAGTATTGGCAGCATCTCTGTTGAAGAAAACACCTCATTGTGAGGTATCAGTAAATTGGATGGGTAATTAGCGGATCGATCTGTTCGTGAAACTTACACTAATTTTTCAACTTTAGCTTCACGTAAACAAGCGAGTGATCCAGCTCCGACTGGGCACCCAGCTGCTTTGACAAACTTGTCATAGATTGCTTGACCCGCTTCCATTTCTGAATAGATGTCGTTCTTGGTGAATTTCAAGCGAGTTTCAAAATGAGATGGTTATTGATGACTTACTAGGACTAGGAAGAGCGACAGCTCCTCCGAGGATGGCACTTTGGAATAATCCCTTGTTAGCACCGTCGTAGGCCACCAATTGGTGAGATACAGCCATGGATCCCACTAAGATGAGATGCCAGAAAGTGGCAAGGTAAGCAAAGCAACATCTTCAAGGTGAGTGAATTCGAGGAATCCCCCTTGAGGAAGCGATCAGTAACGCACAATCAGACCCATATAGAGTGACACGTTTGGGATCACCTCCAAAGTTGGCGATATGTTTCTGTTAGGCAAAATCAAAGGTTTATTAGCGTCTTGTGTGAATATTGAAATCTCATGAGAGTATGTACCTGGACCCATTCCATGGCCAATCTTTGATCTTTCAACCCAAGATTACCAGCATCAGCGGCGGCCATTTCCTTACCGCCCAAGAACCCAAATGCCTAGAAGGGGTAGGCACATCGTTAGGATCTTGTCAAATCTAAATCAAAGATAAGTTTTCATACACTTGATCTCCAGTTTGCTGATACCCAGATGAATGGTTTCCCAATCATTTTTCCGCGTGCCATCAAACCTGCTGGGTTAACAGTTCCTGAAGCGGATTGAGCTGTAGGATGAAAAAGACGATGAGCATTTGG